>APFE031212369.1:61900-73102 GCA_000404065.3 Pinus taeda | reverse complement strand
CCCTAGCCTCTATATAGGCCTCATACATACAATACCATGGATCATTACCATGGTTCCCTTCATACCATCCACTAATACCATGGGCCCATTACATTAATACTAACTACTTGTGGTCCCTTACATGATATGGGTTAACCACCTTATTTATTACTATGGCCCATCCCATTATTACCTTAGGCACCTCCCTTGGTACCCCATATTATCCCCCCTAGGTATATAACAAGAATAATGTGAAACCTTTATGAGATCTACTGTAAGGCTAAACATATCATAAATGACAATTAAATCCTATCCTTGAAAACTATTAATATGCGGGCCTCAGTAACAGAAAATCCTAAATTCCATGAGAAATCAAAATTCTGTCTTCTTGGGGTTGCATAGGAGTTCTTTCCTCAAACCATTGTCCCTAAAGGGAGGAGTGAGGCCAAATCCACCAACTAACAAATTTTTTATATTCCTCTATCTTCCTAAGCTATTGCTAAATCAATGCACAAATGGAAGGAAACTAATCAAATCCACAACTACTTGCAATGAAATAATGCTAAAGACACTTCAACCATTAACCTATGAAATTGGCTAAGCATACAAATACAAGAAGAGGAGCCTTTACTGCTAGGGTTGGACCCTAACCCAAGAGCTTTAACCCTCTGAGTCAACTCAGTGCTAGATCAAGGAAATTCTCATTCTCATTATCATATCAGAAAATTACATAACAATTTCTTCCACAAGTCTTGAACTGGAAAAACGCTTAGTGCTTTTACATCAAAAAATTGAATCCTAATGAGGCTCTAGGACTCCTTATTTATACAACTAAAGCCTCCAACGACTTCCTTAAATCTAGGGAGGCTCGGCTCCCAAACTCAATATGAACTGGCTCTCTAACTGTCATTGGCCCGGTTGCCTTTTGATCTTCATGACTCAGCTGCTTACAAATCTGAGCTAGTTTGATTTGATGGAGGAATATTCGAATGAGTGAGGAGTAAATGAGGATGATCTATCTCTTACAATCTCTCATCCTTGTCTCATTCAAGTTTCTACCCTTATTTATCCAAAATTGCTATGATTTTCTCTCAAAAACCTGCAATGAATGCACATCAGTCCACTGGGCATAACATCTCACTTTTACTCATCTTATTAAGAAAAATATAATCAAAACATGTAAGGAATTATGAGAAGAGTTGATTTAAATAAGGTTGGATGTGTATTAAGGTCCATATAGTTACCTAATGATGAGGCTCATCATCACCCCCTACTGAAAATGTTTCTCATCCCTTGAGAAACTCAATCTATATCTATGTCCTTCATTGCTCTAGTGGCTTCCCTGACATCACATGCTTTTGTTCTAGTTTCCTCTTCCTGTGAATAGAATCCTGCCTTCCTCTCTATCTCATCCAACTGCTTTCTTTCTTCCTCTTCCTTCCTTCCTTCCAACATTCCTAAGAGCAATGGTGCACTGGGCCTCAAGCCAATCCAATTGATTTTGAGTCTTTGGAGAGCTTTCTTGTACATGGGTGTTCTGTTTAGTGCTTCTCTCATTCTCTTAGGAGAATGGTACTCTCTGATTTTCAGGTTTTTAGGCAACGTGTTCCATCTCCTTTGGAAAGCTTGCATGTTGTCATTCTCTAACAACCTGAACATGTCCTCAAGGTCTGTGACTACTTGCTCTTTGGTAGTAAAGTACCTAGGTGCATGCTTAGGGTCATTTATGATCAAGTTGTGGGTGTTGATGACAGCCATTGGATTTGATTACTCAGCTCTTATCATGAGGGGTTCTATCTCTTCTCTTGCCATTACTTTCTTCATCTCTACAGCTCTTGCCTCCTCATGATTCATCCATGATGCCAAGGCCATCAATTGCAAGTCCCCTAGTTTTGAATTTGGGTCCCACACATTCAGATCTATCAAGGCCAAGTTGTGTAGGCAAAACTCAGACATTTTAGTTCTATCTTCCAAGGTGATTTTATCATAGAGATCAATGAATTGTTTGTAGTCTTGGAAGGGCATAGTGCCTCTCTGTGCTAAAGTCTTAATTTGGAACTGCAACCACTATTTCCTAAGATACAATGCATAGGACTTTGCTGGCATCCTGCACTGGATTTCCTGTAAGGATAAACTAGCCATGGATGCCAATTGACATTCTCTCTCTTGTAATTTCCCCCTTAGCCATGCATTCTCTACTTCCAATTGATCTTTCATCATTTCCTCTATGTCCCTTATGCTACTCATTTCTCTACCCATATCCTTTACTTTCTCCTCCATGTGGCCTATATCCTCCACTCCTTTAGATTTGGAAATTTGCATCCACCTATGTATTCTTTCCCTTTCTGCTTCAAGCTCAAAGAATAAGGGGATGGAAAATTTCTGTGGAATGACACTACCCCCTTCGATGAACCTGTAGTAAGATTAAAGGTTGGCTTGAGGACTAGGTTCCCTCAGTTCTATATCTTCCTTCTTTGTTTCTTGTTGAATGAACCCTTCTTGGTCTATTTTTTGAGTTTCGTATAGGTTTAGAAGAGTTTCCTATAGCATGGCCTCTACCTCCTATAGGTCCTTCTATGTCTCCTATAGGGGATCTTTTCCTTTGGATGAGGTATACCTAGTGACAGGCCTCCTGACATAAGTGATAGGAGATTTGGGAGAGGCTTGTCCTGATGATCCTCCTCCTTGATTTTTCAAAAGAGGAGCTATCTTTTCTTGCTGCTTTGGTGAGTCTTCAATGACAATAGGTACTTTGGTGGGGGTTTAAGGTTTTCCTTGCTTTATCCTTGTACTTTTTCTTGTCCTAAAGTACAATGGGGATTGTCTCTATCTCTTCCCTTTTTGCGTGATAGGTGTACTTAGGGCAGCAAGAGAAGCTACTGACTCTTTCTTAGTGGGTTCTGGAGATACCCTTGGTGATTCTTCCACCATTTTTCCTTGAACTGTAGACCTCTATTCTTCCTTGCCCTTTGTTTCCTCTTTACCATTCTCCTTCTCATCCTTGTCTTTTTCATCTTCTTCTCCCTCTAGTTCCTCACTCTGTTCATCAATTTCTTCTTTTGCATCTTCTTCTATCTCTTCATCACTTTATTCCTCCTTTTCTTCCTCTTCTTCCTCCTATGTTTCCTCTTCATCCCTCTCACTAGCAGTGGGGCTTTTGTCATATTCAAGAGCTTTTATTTATCCCTCTACCTACATGTCTTTGAAAGTTGTCCATGTAATAGCGAGTCTTAGGTTTTGGAGGGCATATTCGAGGATAAGTTTGATTAACCCGGGATGGGAAAGTTGTTGATGTTTTCCTTCTAGCACCTTGATGCTCATATCTATCACTGATTGAAGAAGAAAGTATGGTATGCTTAGTCTGTTTTGCGGAGGTGTGTCTGCTCCAAACCTTAGTTCTTGGAGAAGCCTGAAATAGTATCCATATACCACACTGTATCTTCCTTCACATGATATATACTTAATTAGGTGGTAGCTAATTTAATTCCAAGGGTATGGCAGGCTTTCTCTCCTAACCCCATTTTTGTCCTCCATTGCCTCCTCTCCTTCCCAAAAAAAATTCTTCTTTGCAAGTTGGTTGTTACCCTTATCTTTGTTTCTCCAAGGCAACCCTAAAGGAAGTGTGGTGATTATGCCTATGACTTCAGGGGTGATTTCTACTGAGAGGAATTTCACCATAGCAGTGGCTTGGTTCCTAATTAGTGGTATGAGTGAGAGAGCAAAGTCTCTGGCCACCTCATCATCGTATCCACTCATTTTTTCAAAGAAACCCATCCAATTGTGCCATGTGAAGATATCTACTATAGTAGGGTGATAATGAATTCTCACTGTGTTTGTGGGTTCCCTCTTGTTAAATCCCCCTGTCATATTTCCTTTGATGATTGTGGAGGCTTGTATGGGTCTAATTCCAAATTCTACTGGGTGAGAGGTTTTAAAGGACAATTCTGTATATAATCCCCCTTGACTACAATCTCCTTAACCAAATGGAAGGTTTTTCTATATTTTTTTAACTTGGAAAATGTGGGAAGGTATAGCTCCTACCTCCTGGTTACTACCTGATGAAGCCAACCTTTGATTTTTCCTCTCTAAATTCCCACTACCAATCTTGTAGATGACTACTCTATATCATGTAGGTTCTCCTGTAGGATCCTATAGGTTTTCCTGTAGGAACCTGTAGGTGTTCCTGCACTAAAAAACTACTCACTGTCTTTCATGTAGACACTCCTTCAAGATCCCATAGCAACCTTGCTTCGACGTATCCTCAAGATTGTGAATGCCTCCTTTGCATGGGAATCAGTGTTTTATTTCCTCATATGGTTGATTGTGTGGGATGGTGTGCTAGCGACCGAAGTACGAGCACCCACTTTTGGACCATTGATCCCACTACCAAATCATCATTCCTCCTTACCTCGTAATCATCTCCCACTTCAGTCATCCGTAACTTAACCATTTTTGGCCTTATATCCTCTTTCTCTTGATTTTAATGCTGCCATGTGTGTAGTGAACTAATTGTATTCTCCTCATTGACTGGCCAAGTTGGCCAAGTTAACTAGCCACCTTTGCTTATAAAACTGACTCTTATGCAAATCTACATTTTTTATCATATTATGATAATGAGAGAGCTTAAGAAATATGACATACCTATGGTAAGATACCTTGATGATGTCGCTTGTTGGAGAATGATGTCTTTGCTATGTATTTGTTGCATATGATTTTTTTTTATATTCGCCTCCTTTGATGCTTTCTTCTTTGATGTGTAGGTACCGGAGGGTGATGCTGATGATCCTACTGCTACTACTAAGCCTTGGAGGAGCTTCCTTGACAATAGGATCTCTATTCTGAAGATGACTGCAACCTGTGAAATTTCTTTTTGTGGGACAGGCTACTACAGGATTTCTTAAAGGAAACCTACAAGATGTCCTGTAGTTGCCTCTCCCCTAAATTTTTATTCATTCCTTCACTTATGGAGCATGAGGATTGTTTTCATGGGTAGAGAAGGGTTCTAGTGATTGGTAAGTGAGAGGTATAGCCTTCAGGTATTGTCCCCTTTGTCCTTTTTTTTCTTCCTGAAAACTATAATCTTTCTTAAAATGATTTATTGGATGAATGCAGGGGTAATCATGGTGGAGAGAGGCATGGTGATGAGGTGGAAACATTTTATTTCTTTGACACAAGAAATTCATCCCCTTGCTCTAGGGTCACTTTCCTTAGGATTCCCAAGCCATTGTAATTCCTACAGGATTATCCTATAGGTTTTCAAGGAATCCTATAGAAAACACAAAACCTGTGAAAACTGAGCTAGATGAGTTCATAAATGGAGGGAATGATGGGATGATGAAGAATATGGAATGGAGGAATGATAACATGAACTATATAGGTCCTTCTAATCCTCTCTTATTTATCTGATCCTCCTCCTACTGACCTGCAAACAGCATTTTCAAAGTTTTTATTTTCTCTCCTTTTTTTATAAATATTTTTTTGTTTTTGTTTTTTTTTCTTTTGAAAACAACTAGTCTACGTCCAAGAGGTTTTCATCCTAGATTCTTGCTCTGGGTTCCTCAAAAGAGGTTTTCACCCAAAGATCAGTTTATCCTTTTTTTTCTTTTTTCTTTTTGACACCATTGGGCCACCTCAAGAGGTTTTCAACCCAACCATGGGACTTAGGTGCCTCATGGAGGTTTTCACGTGAGTCTTTTTTTTTTCTTACAGATGCCATTGATGAATTCTTGCTTTGACAAGGGCTTCTTGTAGATATTCAATCTCTGTCGATTGACAAATAAAATAATAGCCTCTGCATCAATGGTTCTCATCTGCATTGAACCATTATCATGACATTTCTCTATGACATAAGGCCCTAACCATCTAGTCCTTAACTTGCCTTTAAAATCCTTGTATCTAGAATCATACAACAAAGCCCAATCACCTTCTTGAAACTGCTTATCCAGATCTTCCTTTGAACTTGAGTCGCCTCTGTGTGCAAGAGGGCCTACATTCTAAACTCATCTAACCCATTGAGCTAGAGAAATATCTCTTGTTGTGACCTAGTGAGATCTAGGTCTAGTTATGTTGCCATTCTTAAGGTGTTGTATTCAAATTCAATGGATAGTAGGGCCTTCTTCCCATAGACCATCTCATAAGGAGTGAATCCAGTGGTGTTCTTCTAGGTGGTATTGTAGGCCCAAGTGGCCTCAATTAATCTATATGCCCAGTCCTTTTTGCTACTACTAATGACTTTGGTCATAATGCCCTCCAGTGCTCTGTTGGTCACCTCCACTTGCCCATCATCTTGTGAGTAGTAAGGAGTGGATGTTCTATGCTTGATCTTGTGTTGGCTTGACAAAGTTTCAATCATGTGAGATGTAAACTGGCTGCCTTGATCAGTTACCAGTTCTCCAGGGTACCCAAACTTATAAAATACATTCTCCCTTAAGAACTCAGCTACTTTCTCCTCTGTTGCTGCTTTGATGGCCTTGGCTTCAACCCACTTGCTCAAATAGTTAGTGCATATAATGATGTATTGTCTCTTCTAGAATGGAGGGTTAATGGGTCCAATGAAATCCATGCTCCACTTGTTAAATTGCTAGAAAGTCACTTGAGGTTGCAGAGGCATTTCATCCCTTGGGGTAGGTTTTTCCATCCTTTGGCACCGACCACAATGACTAGTATACCTCCTCACATCCTGGTGAAGAGTGGGCCAATAATAACCAGCTTGTAGAACCTTGAATTGTTTCCTCTTGGCTGCAAAGTGACCTCCACAAGGCCCATCATGACAGGTTGGAAGGATGTCAAAGACTTACTCCTCCCTAATAGATCTTCTCAGAATTTGATCTAGACCTAGTTTAAAGAGGTTGCCCCTAATCCAAGTGAATGGGGTGCTCTTCCTCACAATCTTGCTTTTCTCTTTGGAGGACAAGTTCGGTGGAAACTATGCAGACACCAAGTAGTTTGCTATGTCAACAAACCATGGAGAGAGAAATGAAATGGTGAATATGTGTTCATCTGGTTGTTGATCATCAAACATTCCTTCCTCCCTTGCAGGCAAAGTTAATCTGGATAAAAAAAAAAAAATATGCAAAAACATTCTCCTTGCCAGGCTTGTCAATAATAGTTAGATCAAACTATTGTAATAAAAGTAACCATATAATAATCTAGGCATTCACATAAGGTTTATTTATCAAGTATTTAATTGCAGCATCTTCAGTATGTACAAATGTTTGATAACCTGTAATGTAATGCCTAAATTTATTCAATGAATGCATAACAACTAGGAGCTCTTTTTCAGTCACTACATAGTTTAATTCAGCCTTTGGCAGATTCTTACTGATGAATTAAATGGCATGAGGTAACTTGTCATCCATATGGCCTAGAACTGCTCCTATGGATTTGTGAGAGGCATCAACATGTATATGGAAAGGAAGGGCCCAATTTGGACCTCGTGTAGAATTTTCTCTACAAATCAGCTAGCTCACTAATATCATGTAGAAATTTCACCTGCAGATCAAACTGATATATGCAATGGACTAAAGCATAATACCAGATCTACATATACCATAAAATTTGTGGAAGCTAATCAACCACGTGCAACATCAAGCATGAACACATATAACTGATAAGAAGGAATCAATCACACATAACACAAAAGAATTTATCTAGAAAAAGCACCAACCTAAAACCCCATCTCTGTATTATCAATCAAGTGGAAATCCTTAACAACATACAAAAAGAATTAGCTCAAAAGATATCTTGCTCTCTCTGTACTCTGATGATCAAGCTCATGGACTACCTAGGCCTGAATATGTAGGCTACACAAGTCCTCCAAGCTCCTATTTCCTTGCACAGTTTTGATTGGGGTCCAATGTCATAACATGTGTGAATTGGCCACATCATACCTATTGTAACCTCAGGTCCAACTATGAAATCCATAAGGAATAATATTTCTTCTGCATGCAAGGAATATTCACAAGGAATATCCTAGCAACTAATAGTACACAGTCCCTCCATCTAATTTCAACAGGGCCTCTATCTGAACTAACATGCATGAGTTATCCATGAGTGAATCTTCAGTTATCTGAAAATACCAGTTGTTACATGCATGCAAGCATTAACAAACTGAATCTCATTAATTTAACAACTTGTTAAATTAATCTAACTGGACTTGACTCAGTTAACTGAGCCAACTAATTACAACTCGTCCTCATCCTTTAACTGATGGTTAAATCCCTCAACCAAAGGAGAAATTGTTGCATGTCCTCACATAGATGTCAAGTTCATAATTCCTTAACTAATTAACTCAAATTAAATTAATTAATTAATTTACAAACTGTTGTTAATATCAAATTCGAATTTTACTTCCTATTTTAGTCCAGGGACTAACTAAAAATAGGAATCCATCCTGAACTACTAAAAATAGAACTTCTATTTTCAGCACTTCCATTTTTCATTCCCTGTTGCCCAATCCATCACTGGTACCCAAACTGCTATTTTTATCACTTCTATTTTTAGCATTTCTTGTTGCCATTTTCAACATTCCCTCTCAACAAGAAAGGCTTCCTCTCGATAGTACCTTCGGAATGTTCTACATGCATCACCTCTACCATGTGTGGTTTCTCCAGCAACTCTCAAAACAAAAAAAACTCCCAACTGACCTCTTTGTCGGGCTAGAAACATACTCTGATGTTGAAGCTCTACCTGCTACTGACAAGTGCTCCCTCTTTGACCTTTGTGCTACCGAAAAATCTCCATGCATCTCACACCGTTGCACACCTCTATGTGCTACCCTGCACTGGTGCAACACACTTGTGCCTCTCACATTGCTACAGCCTGCTAGCGCTGCATTGTCCTAGGATTCCCTACACTGTAGCTCTCTCTGCTACTCTATCTACATCTGTCTCTACCCAATCAATCAGTTCTACTAGTCCTCATCGGGGCTCCTGTAGCAAAGCTGAATCAAAGAGGTTGGGTACCTCAAGGATCATGCCCCTCCTCCTTGGGACGATCACTCCACGTCGCCCCACCTCCTACCTAGAGGTATGGTTGCATGTGATCCCTCTACCCACCTGGCTAGAAGTTTCCCCCTACTAAAGGTCTCTGCATGAGTAGATGTCTCTACTCAATCTCCTCTTAGCTTCTCTAGTTGTGGCTGCTCCACAACCTCCTGAAGTTGCTTCACCAATTGTGGCTCCTCCACTATTGTCTGAGACTTCTTCTAGCACTGCATGTTGAGAGGTAATATACTCTCCCTCTCAACCATCAAGTCTCCTTTAGTTTCCTTGCTACTCAAGGCTTTGCATGCATGTTGAACCTCAAGAGCATATAGGTTCTTGACCCATGAACCAATCTGATTCACCTGTCTAGTGATGATGTGTCTAAGGAAAACCTTTCCCTTACTGAAGACTACATCATAGCCTCTGTATTCCAACATCATAATCGACACTAAGTTTCTCTTCAGTCCTGGTACATACTTGACATCGGTCAAGGTAAGGCGAGCTCCATGCTCCCTCTAAAAAATAACCTTGCCTTTACCTGAAACACTATACTTTTCATCATTACCCATCGCTATGAGTATCTAGAGATCTTTTTCCTCCAAAGCATTGAACAAACTCTTTTCGTTGGTCATGTGGAAAGAAGCTCCATTGTCAAGAAACCAACCACTTCCCACCATGGATGAAACCATGCATGCGAAGAGTGTGAAATCCAACTCGAACTGTGAAGCAAGTGCCTCACCTTCAGAACCTTCCCCGGATCCCTTCTTGGATTTCATCAGTGGACAATTTGTAACAAAATGGCCCACCTCATGACAACGAAAGCATTGCACTTTCGATTTGTCAAAATTCTTCCCACCATGGGAAGAAATGGACTCAGAAAGAGAAACCTTCTCCTTCCCCTTCTTCACCTTACTCGCTAAGGCACAGTTTTCTTCATTGTCCATGGATGAAGAACCATCTCTAGTGCTTCTTCTTATCTCCTCCTGCATCAAATCTGACCAAAGTTTTCCCCAATCTAGTAGTTTCTCTCTTCCATTAACCGAGTCCTGGTAGCTATGCCATCTCTTAGGAAGATTGTGGAGTGCAACACTCACCATGCCATCATTAGATTTCACGATCCCTACACTTCCAAGCTCATCCCTGCATGAGGTGAGCTTGTTCAAATACATAGAGATCATGTCATCCTTTTCACACTTGATCTTTCGAATTTTTTCCTTCAGTGCTAGCTTCCTCTGATCACTGCTATTCTGATAAAGATCTTTCAATGTTTTCCACATTGAAAATGGAGTCTCCTTCCCATGGAGGCTCGAGACAATTTGATCTCAAACTCCCTCCAAAAGGATTCTCCTTGCTCTAGCCATACACTTCTTCCATTTCGCCAGTTGAGTAGCATCAGTCGGCTTCAAGACTTCTTGATCAATGAAGTCCTTAAGGCCATTATCTTCTAATATTGCCTCCATGCAATCCTTCCAGGCTATATAATTCAAACTTCCATCAAGGGCATATTTGAATCTCAAACCATATATAGAACGCCATTGGTGAAATAGATGTGATAAGAACTCAATTCAATATTCAGAAACCAAAAAATTCAACTTCTTCCTTCTTGTATATTGTTCTTCCTTGATCACTTATGCTCTGATACCATGTAGAATTTTCTCTACAAATTAGCTAGCTCACTAATATCATGTAGAAATTTCACCTGCAAATCAAACTGATATATGCAATGTACTAAAGCATAATACTAGATCAACATCTACCATAAACTTTGTGGAAGCTAATCAACCATGAGCAACATCAAACATGAACACATATAACTGATAAGAAGGTGCATTGGTAATGCCAAAAGGCATGACCAAAAATTCATAATGACCCCCATGAGTTCTAAATGTTGTTTTCGGAATGTCTTCAGTCTTCATTCTGATTTGATGATATCCTGAATGAAGATTCGACTTGGTGAAGTAAATTGATCCATGCAATTCATCCAGTAATTCATCAATGACAGGAATGGGAAACTTATCTTTAATAGTGAGCTTGTTGATCTCCCAATAATTTGGACACATGCACCATGATCCATCCTTCTTATGCACCAATACTATTAGAGCAGAGAAAGAACTTTGACTAGGTTTAATTATACCAGTCTCTAGCATTTCTACAACCATATGTTCAATTTCACTCTTTTGGGCATAGGGATATCTGTACAGCCTGATGTTTGGAGGAACACTTCCTAGAATTAGATGAA
>APFE031212369.1:38654-61305 GCA_000404065.3 Pinus taeda | reverse complement strand
CTTTTGACCTTTCTTGCTCCTTTTCTTCTTCCTCTTCACAATCTATGTAGAATAATTTCTTCTCATCACACTTATGACCTTTAGTGTATTTGCTATCACAACTGTGACAAAGCCCTTTTGCTCTTTTTTCTTCCAATCGTTGTGGTGTCAACCTTATAGATTGTGGAAGACTAGGGGAAACAACACTTCCATCTTTATAATTGTGAGTGCTATGCTTCTGGGTTGCCATAATTTTGCTTTCCATTTTTCTTGCTAACCTGAATGATTTCTCTAATGAATCGGGTTCCCAAAGGTGAACATCATGTTGGATATTATCCTTTAAAGTCCCTATGAACATAGAAATCCTATGCTCCTCTGGAATATTTTTTACCCTTATGTTAAATTTTTGGAACTCCTCAATTTGCTCCATTATTGAACCCTTTTGTTTGAGACTTATCAATTGGCTAAAAAAGTGTTGATTTTTGTATCTTCATATTGTGTTGTCAATTCTTCCGTAAAAATTGCCCAAGTGATAATTTGTTTACAAGAGCAAATCCATTGATACCATACAAATTGATTTGGTTCCAAATATAAAGTTGCAATACGTAGCTTTTGTGTGTTTTACACATTATTGAGATCGAAAAATTGCCCCATTCGTAATATCCATGTTGCGAGATCCTTGCCATCAAACTTCCTCATATCGATTTTTGAAATATGGTGGGTCTCAATCCAACATTAGAGTCTATCAAATCATGATTAACATTTCTTTTGTTCTCATCGTGAGTTTCCTTTACTACCATTTCACCACTAGTAAGCATTTCTTGTAGAAACTTTGACAAATCTGTCTTCAAGTCTATCTTCAAATCTTCCATGCCTATCTTCAAATTTGTCTTCAAATCTATCTTCAAATCGTCCATCTTAGATTCCACGTCATTCATATTAGCTTCTATGCCTTTCTTTAAGCCATCCATCTTAGCTTCTACATCTTTCTTTAAACCATCCATCTTAGGTTCTATTACTTTTTGTGCGAGTGACACTTGTTGCACTTGGTCTTGTAATTTTGATATATCATGTTGCATTTCTTCCTCTTATTCATGAGTCATGCTAGAGCTTTCAGGTTTCTTACTAGGTGTTTACATTTTCTTTCCTCGGGGCATCAATTACCAATAATAGTGCTTTACTATGCCCTTTGAATTCCTTCAAACTAAATTTTCAAACCAAGCTTATGCAAAAATTTAAAAAAAAACTACACACCTTTTTTCACTTTGTAGGAGCTTGATATTGAATCTTATGTATCTCTGTAATTTTGGATCATCTAGTTCTAAAATTTTGACCTACAGTAGCCCTCTGCATCCTCTTTCCAATGCCACTAGCCTGATCCAAATTGGATTCTCCAGGGAAGAGTTATGCCCAATCTCCCACAGTGACCTGATTATAGACTAGTTCAGTAGGGCAAACTTGTACGACGTGCCACGTATCATTGTTTCAATCTTTGGCTCTCAAAAATATATACAATAAATTGTAGTCCATCCTCTTTCTGTACCTTCTTATGAAATTTCAATCTGATGCTCAGAGAGGAAGTTACGACGATTTTCCCCAAGTCACATGTTTGGAATGTAATTCAGGGGTCTCCAAAAATACCAACTTCCTCAGATCATATCTCCGCAAATATAGTGCAAAAAGCTCTGAAATTCGAACCTGAGGTTTAGTGCAATTTCATCTCAAATGGATTTTTTTTTTTTTTCTTCTGAAACTTCGCAAAAAAAAAAGTTATAGCAAAAATGCCATGATGACCTATTTGGAGCAGCGAAACCATAGAATCCAAAGATCTAATACCAAATGTTATGAAACCAGATCACAAAAATATAGAAAAGATAGATCAACGCCTTAGAATTCAACCTCTTTGAGGGGGAAAGATCCTTTACATTACACAAATGAATGATTCTTTGATGATTCAATTGACAAAACTTCCTTTCTCTATATAGGAGTCTAAGGAGTCACAATATAACCCAGCCGACCTAACAATTATAATATAAAGGCACAAAAATAACAATAGAGGGACTCTATGGGGCACAGCAATAACAATATGGGGACAATAGGGGCACAACAATATTATTAAGGGATACAGCTACAATAGTAATGGGGTAACCACTAGTATTATAGGGACCTAACAGAATTCTACAGGGTACTCCCAGGAGTCAATGGAGACCATCACATCCTTAATAATCCCCTCAGGGGTTACTATAGAATAGTCTGCAAGTTGCAAGACTATTGTGGTCTTTCTTAATGAACCCTAGAGATTGAGCTTGAGCATAGTGCCCTTAGTCATTACATTAATGGTAGCCCCAAGATCAATCAAAGTGTATGGGACAATGGTGCCATTGATGTTCACATCTATTACAAGGCTTCTAGGGTCCAAATACTTTGGACAAATTACATGCCCCAGCATTAAGTTGGACAGTTGTCCAATGACATTAATGGTAGGGATGTCTCTTTTTCACCTCCCTGGATGTTTGAAACACTTATCTTTAATCAAATTTTTGTAAATAGGTACATCCTTGATGGCTTGGAGAATTGGAATTTTTACACATAAATTTTTCAATTCACCCAGAATTTCATTCTCTTCTGGGGTAGGCTGGACTAGATGAGTTAATATCTCAGGAAAGAGTGGTGGATTCACTCTAGGCATGCTTTCCTCTCTTTCCTCCTCACTCTCCCTATGTGGAGGTGGAGGTTGGTTGTCCAGGAGTACTCTCCCAGATCTCAGAAAAGGGTGGTGGATTCACTCTAGGCATGCTTTCTCTCTTTCCTCCTCACTCTCCCTTAGTGGAGGTGGAGGTTGGTTGTCCAGGAGTACTCTCCTAGATCTCAAGTCAATTTCATGAATCTCTGTAGCATAAGTAGGATAGGATGTCTCTCCATTGTACACTTGTTGTGCTTGTCTGTTGTTCAAGTTTGTACATGACTGGGCAGGCATTTGAGGTTTTTTACGTGGAATAGGGTGTAAAACTTGTGGTTTAATAGGAGGTGAAGGCAATAAAGCTGGAGCATTGTTGTATGGGGGCCTCCACCCCTAGGGTGGTGCATTCCACTAAGGTTGTTCCGGAGTATATGGTTGAAATGATTGACTGGTCAGCTGGGAATGATACTAAGGTGAAAAAGACCAAAGGCGGAGGTGTAGACTAGAAGGGATGAGCAGGGCTAGGCCAAGAGGGAATGGATGTATTCTGGTAAGGGTTGTAATATGTATGGAATGACCCTTACATGCCCTACTGGTATGGCTAAGGCCCATGAGTTCTCCTTTGATTTATGTAGCAGAGTTGTTTAGTCACCCCTTCAGTTCCCTGATACACAGCTTTTAGTCCAGGTAGAGAAGGGAACTTGTCTGTGGAGTGGTTTTCTTCACAGACCAAGCAGATTTCGATCAGGTTTAATGGACACTCATTCCTAGGGTGCCTCATTATGCATCTAGAGCAGAAGATGGCTAGTGCTCTTTTTTCTTCCTCCTACTTTCTCTTGATGTGGAAAGTGTCCATATGTAGGGCAAGGTTTTGCAACATTTCACTCTTGAAATGTTCGAACATATTTCCAATTTCACCTTTATGGATGTGTTGGAAGAGGATGGGCTGGTCATTGGTTGACTACCCCTACCCTTTTTCCTAGCTACCCTAGAATGATTCCTAAAGAAAGTCTTGATATCTTCATAAGGTAGCTGGTAGATGTCCCCCCCTGCTAGCAGGTTTAGGGTATCTAGAAGATCTTCCCTTACCCCTCGGAGTAGGACTAGCTTCAGTGACTAAGGATCAAGTGTGCACCTGGCCCTTTGTAACAAAGTTGGAATCTTTCTTCATAAGGATTGATCATGCCCTAAGGTCATCCTAAAAAAATCTTCTTTAGTGTCTTTGGACCTGCAGTAGTCTCAATACTTTTTGTTGAAGGCTTGTTGCATCTGAGCCCAAGTTGTGATGTTATCCCCAGGTAAACCCATGAACCAGCGCAAAGTTGCATCCTTGAGAGTGGATGGGAATAGTTTCAACTTCTGCTCATCAATGATATAATCATAAGTTTTTCATATGACAACAAACTCAAGCAAGAAAGTGTCTGGATCTTCTGAGGTCAGGCCATGGAAATGAGGAAGAGAAAAGGGGCTTATGTTTTTCATCTTGGTATCCCCATTAGTTTCTCTAATGGGAAAGGCAACGTCAATTCTTTCTCTATCTCCTCTATCATCTCTATTTTTACCCATTAGGTTAGTTGGAATGGGTTCTCCTTCTTCTTCGCCCCTTGTAGACTCTTAAAAAATTTATGGTTGTTCGCCCAAGGGGTCCTCCAAAGAACAATTACTGAAGAAGAGGGAAGGTTGGCTGTTTGAAGTGGTGGGGGTATTTCGTGGAAATTTTCCTAAGTTTTCCATATTCCTATGAGGCATGAAAGAAGTGTTTTTGCTTAGTTTTGTGTTTTCTTCTTCAAGCTTTGAAACTAATTGCATAATTGAAATCACATTCTGAATGGAAACTAACTTCTTGAATGAAATCTCACTTGCATAATGGAAAAGAAAGAAAACTAACTTACAATTACTTTTGCAGAAATGAAGCTAATAGCATAATGTCAAAGATAAGAAATGGAAGAAAGAAATCATAAATCACATCTTACTCAGACACCTCCCCGGCAATGGTTCCAAAAAGTGATGAGCACTAGTAGTGCAGCAAGAATGTTGCAACTCCTAGGGCTACCAATTTTACTTTATCAACCTGGGATTCGTAAAAAATTAGAGGTGACAATGTTGTATACACAAGCATATGTGATGGGTTAGCTCTTTGTGACCACTAAGCTAGTAATAGGCCACTATGGTTTTTCAAACTAGTCTTCTATTGATTCAGAAGAAGCTTGATTACCAATGAGAAAAAGGGAAATTTACACTAAATGAAATCGTGTCTATTGTAGTAAGGAAAGGATTGAAATCAAATCCTTAAACACACCATTCATCTAACTATTGCTAAGAGGATTTTCTTTAAAATAATGCTAAGTTAACATGTGTGTAACCCTACTGTCCTAGGCTTCCCTTGTTTTAGTTTTCTATCCTTCTTGCTCCAACTGGTATTCTCAGAAAAATGGAGGAGACCATTCGAAAATTCTTTTGGAAGGGGGGCAAGAAATGAGAAAAAGATCCTTCTAGTCAACTGGGAATGTATCTCCAAGCCGCTATTGGAAGGAGGCTTGAATTTCAAGAATCTTGGCTACCATAATGTAGCAATGGTAGCTAAATTAATTTAGAGAATTATTGCCCCTAAACCTGGCTGGGCGCAATTAACTCTTTGGAAAAAATACTTCAAAGACCAGTGTTCTCGGTGCCTAGATCACCCTAAGATGCATCCAAATACACCCTTTCTAAAGTTGTGCAGCAAAGCTTGCTCTCTCATCAAAAATCATGCCTTCTGGGTTCCCGGTAATGGAAAAAGGATCAACCTCTAGACAGATAAAATTTTGAATGAGCCACTGGAAGACTGTCGTTCACTCCAAACACTACACAGATGGACGAATGAGGCTGGAATGTGAACCCTGTGGGACATTTCAGCTTGGCAAAACTCACGCTAGGCTGGTTGGAATCTTCAAACACCCCCAGAACTATCTATGGAGCGTGAGATTCTGATTTCCAAGCTCCACGACCTATCTCCATCGTTGGCTCAAAAAAGGGACACAAGAGGATGGGGTACGCAAACTGGTAGATACACTGTTGCTCAAGGTTACGCCAAGTTGTGTGAGCACCCCCATGTGGCCACAAACCCTAAGCCTTGGAAAGGGATATGGCATTATCCCACTTTTCCTAAAATCGACTTCTTCAACTGGCTGCTATATGACTCCAAAATCTTGACAGATGATAATCTCCAGAAACATGGTTTTCATGGTCCTTCAAGGTGCATCCTTTGTAAGGTAAACTAGGAAAGTGTAATCCATATGATGCTTGAATGCACCTTTACTTTGCAAATTTGGACAGAATTTTTGGGAACTCTGAGTTTCAATATCGTGTTGCCTTCCTCCATCCTCAATACTTTTACTAAATGGCTACAAAGGTATCCCGAGACTCCCCCAAAAAACAAAATTATCAGAGCTCCTTGGATTGCTCACCCTAAAATAATCTGTTGGCAGGTTTGGCTTGAGAGAAATAAAAGGATTTTTAGAAGCTACGAATAGGAGGCCAAGCTTGTGGCAGTTAAGATTAAAAACTATCTTAAAGAGAGTCTGAAAGATATCAAAGATGACTCAAATCTTAGCCAGCTAGATATAAATTGGGGCTCCTCTCTCAAACTCCAGTTCCAAAATAGTGTAAATAGTATCTCCCTCCCTAAAGATTGGAAAATAAGACTTTCAGTCAATGACTTCAAGGATTGGGCCACAAATCAGCATAGATTCTCCCTCTTTTCTGATGGGGCTGTAAAGGCCAATCCTAGAAGAGCTAGATTTGGAGGCGTCATGCTGAATCCTGATGGCATAAGGATGCACAGTTTCGCCTGGGGCCTGGGCATAGCTTCTAGCATTCAAGCTAAGGCTTTGGTTCTTTTCCAATGACTCAAGATTATGAAAATTCTTAACATCAAGGAGGCAAATGTAACTGGGGACTCCCAAGTAATAATTAACATTATGGTGAACCATTCTAAACCAACGGATCTAAGGCTTGCAAGGCTGATTTTCAGAGTAACAAATCTTAGAGACTCTTTCCAGAAGTTGAATTTCTATCATGTGTTGAGAGCAAACAATAAGGAGGCAGACATCAAAGCCAAAAAAGCAACCCTCCTTATGGTTGGAGCCTTACTCAAAGGAGGAAAAGAATCATGGGAACCAATTCCTTAATTTAGATAGTTGTCATGTTTTACTGCCTTTAGTTAAATCAGTTTGTATGTACCCATAAAGTTGGGAAAATCTCTTAAATAGATTACATAGTAGCAGGCAAAAAGAGATGTGAGCTAATCATAAACGCCATGGCCTTGCAAGGTTGTGCGAGACTTGTGGAATTAGATTCACCTTTTGTAATCCATTTTTTGGCATTAAGGCCAAGTATCTAATATATCCTCTATCTGTTTCTGTCAAAAAAAAAAAAAAACCTTATTGTACTAAGCATGCAACCTGAAATAACCAAACATTCTACTGTTGTGCATGTAAATGAACACAATAACTCTTTTTTCCTTTTTGTCTTTTTTATGTGAAAATGTGAATGCTAACTTCTCTTTGTGAGGTGGCAGGTGGATTAGGGATGATGGTGAATGGTCATATGGCTTGGGAGGAAAGTAGGGGTCTTCTCTTATCTTTCTAGATGCTTTTTCCACAATTCGGACTCAAAATAAGCCACTAAGGGTCGACCTATAGGATGTCCTAATGCCTCCTACATGATGTCTTAATACTCCTACAGGATCCCCTGTATTCCTATAGGATCTGGCCAAGAGCAAGAGGAGTGATTCAGAAGATGGTCTGGGGCTTAGGGAAGGTGAATGGTGGGAGAAATGAGGCAAGGGAGTGGTTAGGAATCCTTCATAGCTCAAAACAAAGTTTTTGAGATGGTTGTATTTTCTCAACAAGCTTGGATAAATGTTCTTATGGAATGATGAATTTGACGAGGGATTTAGTGGAAAAAGTGATAACCATGGATGGATGAGATAGGATGGGGTTTCTAGTTATGAAATCTCTCTGCACTGGTGAAACTCATGCACTCCATCAATCACTGACATTTATCCATAAATCATGTTAAACAAGAAATATTTTCAATTAACCAAGGAAAAACAGAATTTCATTATCTAATTGCCTATTTCATGCATGGGAAAACTTCAAGAATAATGTGAAACCTTTATGAGATCTACTATAAGGCTGAAGATATCAGAAATGAAATTAAATCATATCCTTGAAAACTAGTAAAATGCTGGCCTCAGTAACAGAAAACCCTAAATTCCATGAGAAATCGGAATTCTATCTTTTTGGGGTTGCATAGGAGTTCTTTCCTCAAAGCATGGTCCTTGAACTGAGGAGTGAGGCCAAATCCACCTACTAATATATTTTTGATATTCCTTTATCTTCCTAAGCTACTGCTAAAGCAATGTTGTTTTGGAGAATTTAGCATCTATAGATAAATATTGATTCCCTAGATAAGTAGTTGTATCTAGAACAACAGTTTAAAGTGTTTTAGAATTTTCCTATAAGGAATAGATAAGATGAGAAGATAGAAGGCCTACCTGTAGTTCCTCTTTCCTCCTATCTCCCTTGTATCGATCCCGTTGCTCCTTCTTATACTTAATCTGCTTGAGAAGTATCCTATAAACACAATAGAAGACAAAAATTGATCAAAGCATACAATATATTGAATAAAAGTGAAAGGAATCAAATACAATTCACACACATAAGCATTATGAAAAAATACAAACATATGGGAAAAAGGTTCAAACACTTTATTAGATAGAAGAAGGAATTACAACCATTGGTGTCTGATTCAAAGTCATTCTTCCAACTTGGATCCCATCCACATTGTTGGGCCGCTAGTTTGTCATTATTATTATCACTCTTCAATGCCTATTTTATCCCTTTCTGCCATTCTTTATCACGGCATTTATCATACTTTATCATATAATTCCATTTTATAATTATTTGTGCTCTTATGGATAAATATTATTTCTTCTCCTTTATTTCTAATAAATTGATGATTATTATGCATGATTTTACCAATGATGGTTTATTAATAAATTTGTTGTAATATCACTCACCATTTTAGCCTCCAAGATATTTTCCAGATTGTGGGTTTGATCTCCAGCTCATCATTAAATATGCCAACTCAAATTCTTTGGAATAAGAAGTGACAATTTTGCATTGGATGTTTCGGGAAAATATAGAAGAATCTGGAAAATCCGAAACATGGGTTTTGTTCAGAATGGACCAAGTCAGTTTTATATCAGTAGTTTTCCCAAATTCGGTCCATACTAAGAGAAACAGAAGGTTCTCTGAAGACATTTTTATCAGATTTGTTGTTGCGGCTGGTTTCCAAATTATCTCAATTGCAATACCAAATTCGATCTGTTCCTGTTGAATGCTGATGGAAAGATATTTCAGATATGATCTTGCTAATCAATCTTTTGAGAACAATCCAATTTTGTTATGGGAATCATTTTGTAATCATATTTGTTGTAACTTTTATCTGCTCTTTGTGTATTTAAATGAGAACAGAGATCAAAGAAGGGGATTCATGATGGATTATTAGAGATAAGAGATTAGATTAGAGATAGATAGGATAGAATAGGAAGAGATATAATGGAGGGATTTAACTTTTCACTAGGGACCTCAATTGTAATATACATAATGTTATTCTGAAGGACACATCATGCTGTAATGAGGATTGAATTCAATGGTTAATACATAATCTACGTTTCTGTTCATTCATATTCTCTGAAGTAGCTCAACAGTATTCGTTGGTGGCTAGGGCCCGACCCCTGGTGGATCAAACTACGATTCCTTGTGTTATATATTTTTGATTCTCACAAGTTTGATTGGTTTGCTAATTTCGTTGTTTTTGTGAGTTTACCTTATTCGCTATTTACCGCTTCCATATATAGAAGTAGTATATGTTCTTTATATATTTTACAGAACTATCATTTGATTTGATTTACGCTTATTCCAAGTTCAATTACTTAGATATTGAATCGTATTGATTTAATCAACTGTAAAGAGTTTGGTTATTGCTATTGAACTCTCAGATTGATATCATTTCCATTTTGATTGCTTTGCAAAGATTGAGTATAAATTAGATTGATCAACCAAGAAGAGATGAGTTATTGCTATTGTAATCTCGGTTGATGCTGTTGTTAATTAAATTGCTTGTGTGAGATTTGATTTCAGTAGAGGATTGAGTTTTGAAGCTTAGATTTCATGTTTCCTTCAATAATTGCAATTTGAGTTCATTAGATGCATTTGTTTATTCTTGTATAAAGATCTATACTACATTTTAAGAAATATTACTCTCTGGGATTATAGCGTGCACATATTGTGTACACTCTTGGAATAAAAAGACTTACCTATGTTGATAATTAATGTGAGGGAATTAGGAGTTTTAAAAGACACCTTTTAGCACCCAACACACATCACATCAAAAGCATGACAAAATTGTAGCATCACAATACATGCTTCAAAGCCAAATCTCATAGCAACATTATCTCCTTACAATTCAACATAATCCACCCCCCCCATCACTTAGATGAGTGGTCAATTTATAGGAAGAGGAAGGAGGTTTTGTCATTAATGAGAGGATAAAATGCACCTTAACTCATTCCTCATCCATTTTCAAGCTCATAGGAGTTGATAAGTGAGGGAAACTTAGAGATGACTCCAAAAGATAAGAATATTCCCCAAACCCTATGTGAATTTCGCTCATTCTCGCCCAGTGCGGGTGAAAGGAAACCTAAGTGCTCTGTAGAGCACCCTAGCAGTGGACTTAACTGCTCTACTGCACACCTTCATAAGGGCTTACCTGCACTGGTCCCTTTAGAGACTATTTCTAGATGTCTTCAAGTCATGAAACTATCTGGGAAGGAGGCATTCAAAGGGGTGACTTGTTTAGGGCATGAAGCAAATGAATTTAGGGTTTGATGAGCCCTAAAACATTGATCTGGATGTTAGGATTTGATGTGCCCAAATGGATATGTAACAGCTACCCCCTAAAGCATGAAGTCAGAAAAATTCCAATGTCGAATGAAATGCTTTACAATGTGATGAAGAGGTATCGAAGTGGAAGGTGACTTGCATCAATTACAATACATATATCATGATATTTCATTTTACATGAATTTCTTAGGGAAGGCATAGCCATGCTCAGCTTATAAAATTTCATTACATGTACATAAACAGTCATCTACAAAAATATACCCATGATCAGAATGACCATCAATGTAAAGCCATTGTACATATGATTCAATACTCCTGAAATTGCAGCTCAGATGGATGAAACTAGATCCGAGGTCTTCAATCTAGTATAACCATTTGCTCAAGCAGTAGTCTAACCATGTGAATATGTGATCTGAAGTCGAACATGGGAAGACACCATCCGATTACCAACCAATGATGTAAGTTGTTAACAGATGTGAGAGAAATCATCGATAATGATAATGATCCTCAAGGTACTGCAATACATTTTACAGGTGTGAATGGATGATTTGATGTTGAACACCATACAAAGTCTTTTAGTCGAAGGCCTTTGATGTATGCCTATTGTCGGAAGCGAGAAACCTACCATTGATGCATGCAAGCCTCAAGGTACTAAATGGGTGTTTCTAAGTCAACTTCTTGGATAATGTGCTGATGTCAACAAGAAGCGACTCGTCGCAAGAGGGCCTTGGTTAATCCCACATCAACAACACGAAATGAGTGTAGTGATTTTAGAGATGGAATTTGACTAACAACACAAGGTTCAGGAATGGAGGTCATGAAATTGAAGGTTTATGGTATTGTGACAGATGAATTTTGACTGAATGACTTCTCTTGAACATGTCGGTGACATTAAAGTGAATTGGTAGCATTCACCCAAAATAAAGTGATGGATGGTATGATAGAAAAACGGTGTGATAACCATTAAGCTAATAACCCAACCCAAATAGTCACAGTGATATAGTGAAAGTGTCATGTTCAAGAACGACCTACTACCATAAACTGGTTTTCCCCTTTTCCCATTTTCCCCAGTCATTGCTGACCAGTACCTCTTTATTTTTATCAAGCTTGAGGAGGATAACATATTCTTGTTGTATAATTTCACCCTTCAGGTGAATCCATTGCTATTTGATATTTTAATGAGTCTAGCAAAGGTGAAACTCGGTCTTGTCTAGATGGACAAGTTTGTCGCTATTTGATGTTTTTAATGAGTTTAACGGCAAAGATAACTCGGTCCTTTTCATGTTTAGAGAGTTTGAAAAGGGACAAAAAGAAAAATCCACAAGTTCTTTTTCGTAAATTAATCTCTCAAGCTCGAAAAAGCGTAAAATAATACAAGAGAGATGCCATTTCCAATCTATTAACGAGCTGGAAAGGACAAGCACTCCACAACCTTTTCATATTTCAAGAGTCTGAAAAGAGCTTAAAGAGGACTCCACTTTGAGGAACGAGTGGTGTCTAGGGTAGAAACTAGTTTTTGTGATGTTGGAACTTCTCAAAACATGTTGATTTATGTGAATAGGCTAGCTAATCAGACCACTCATTGCAATTGTTCCTCAAAAAGGATAAAACAACCAAGTGAAAGCATATGATCGGCAAAAGGGATGGTGGCGATGGGATGAAAACAACCAAGGCTCATCTGACGAAAGAGCTTGATAGAATGGCAATCACGAGGGTTAAAAATGGACATGGGTTCATTTTTACACAAGCTTGAACCATAGGGAACTATGCTTGGGTTCAGTTTCATGTTTACACAAGCTTGAAGCGAAAAACTATGCTTGGAACTAGTTTCAATTTTACACAAGCTTGAAATGAAAAACTATGCTTGGAACTAGTTTCGTTTTTACATAAGCTTGAAACGAGGAAAAAATTTGCTTGAAATTGGTTTCATTTTTACAAAAGCTTGAAATGAGGAAACACTATGCTTGAAATTGGCTTACATGCCCCCAACATGACGAAAGGGAGAGTCTCATGTAACCAGATGGAAGTCACTACGGTGAAGCATGACAATTATCCAACACCTTTTTGGCTCCATCCAAATAGGGACGAAGCTGAATGGGATGATTCCCTTCACATAACCTACAGGGAAACTTAATGTTACCACTAGGTGCATGCCTCCCAAGCTTCATTACATTCACCTAAGTAGACTACTTGTGGCTATCAGGTGGATGAAATGAAGGTTATTTTATGAGATCAAGTGAAAGACCCTACTGGGATTTTACGATATCTAATCAAAGAATCAAATTGGAACTTTGCTCCAGGGGACCTTGTTTCATTTTTTAATGAGCTTGAGACAAGACAAGGAACTATGCTCCAGGGGACCTGTTTCACTTTTTAATGAGGTTGACATAGTAAAAGAACTATCCTCATATCCTTGGTTTCATTTTTTAACAAGGTTGACACAAGACCAAGAACTATCCTCATATTCCTTGTTTCATTTTTTAACGAGGTTGACACAAGACAACAAACTATCCTTGTGAGAGATGTTTCATTTTTTAACGAGGTTGACAAAGTAAAAGAACTATCCTCATGGAACTATTTCATTTTTTAATTAGGTTGACACAATAAAAGAACCATCCTCATATCCTTGGTTTCATTTTTTAGCGATATTAACACAAGACAAGGAACTATGCTTATGGGAGTTGTTTCATTTTTCAATGTGGTTGACACAGTAAAGGAACTATCCTCATATCCTTGATTTCATTTTTTAATGAGGTTGACACAAAACAAGGAACTGTCCTCGTGGGGGCTATTTCATTTTTTAGTGAGTTTGACACAGTAAAAAAACCATCCTCATATTACTTGGATCACAACTCATAAGAGGTCATGAAGGAGAGATCTAGTTCCAATGCCCCTAGTACATGATGTACAACATCACTGAATTGATCGTCATTTGATGTAGGTATGGAATAGTTTGCCACATAATTAACCCGTGGTGGGGATGATACCATTGGTACAAAATGACCATTTAGGGAAGATGGTTGACTGGAAGCCATATTTGGATCAGGAAATGAAAGCTGGTCAATGGTGACAATTTTGTGTTCATGTAGGAAACAAATCACTTGAAAGAATGTTGAAACAATAGCTCCCGTGTGATAAACATAGTCCCACCCAAGAAGTAAATCGTAATCTAAAGGGCCTGGGACTACCATCACATTCATATAAACAATTTTTCCTCCCAAAGTGATAGGTAACTAAGGGAGGATCCCTGATGGTTGACTGGTTCCTCTGTTAAAACCCAACAGATTCTAGGTAACAGGCACAAGCGGTAGTGAACCAAGCACTTTCCAAGCAATTGACGAAAGGATACTCACAGATGCACCTTCATCTATAATAGTGCCAAATACAATCATATTACAAACCTACACTATGATATGGAAAGGCACATAAGAAGGAAGACAAAATCATGCCAGTCGATTCCAATCAAAGGAAGTGACTAGACTACTTGGAGGGGGTACCATAAGAATGGGAGAATTAACCCATTGAGTTACGAGAGCAGGAGTATTTTCCTCCTGTCTTGATGGAACAGGAGGACTGCCCCCAAACTCATTAGGATCTGAAGAAACAAAAATAACTTGAGTGGTATCATATTCGCTCTCTTTGAGAAACGTATGATTAGCTGAAGGTGAAATCGGGTCAACTGTTACCTCGACCTATTGATTTGGGTTAGGTATAGACTCATAGGATTCACTTTTAGAGAGAGTGGGTTTGACCGATGGTTGATTTGAGTCAGTCAATTCATCAACTAGTGAAGTATTAAGGGAGAGTCTCCTATAACCAGATGGAAGTCGTTGCAGTGAAGCAGGATGATTATCCAACACTTTTTTGGCTTTTTCAAGATAGGGACAAAGGTCAATGGGATGATTCCCTTCACATAACCTACAGGGAAACTTAACTTTACCCTTCTTTCCATGAACTTTACTACCACCAATTGATGGTGAGTCACCAACATGATATCCAGAAGTTGATGACACAAGATGATGTGAACGAGAAGACCATTATTCTAAGATCTGAGGAATATCAAGACAATTTCGAAGAAGATGGTCTCCCACACAAAGTTTGCATGGATATCGAACTTTGTGAGGCTTGATGAACACTTTCTCATTAGATGTTGCATTCAAATAAATGGTTGCTTGGTTGCCCCTCTGCTGAATTTGCTCCTTCTTCTTCTTCTTCCCTTTCTTATTCTTCTTAGCCACCTGGTTACTAGTACCAATACTTTCGCCAGGTGAAGAGGAATAAGGGGAGGAAGAAACAACCGAGGAAGAAGGAAAAGGGTCAACTTTAGGATCAACTGGAGGTTGATTTTTTCCAGTTGGAGGAGTACTCGATTACGGGGAAATCACGACATTTTGAACCAAGGAGGTTGAAAACAACCATGCTGGCAAGCCAATGGTAAGTCCCAGAAGGGACAATGTAGCCATATAAGGAGCACCAATATTTCTGAATGAAGGAAAATGACTAGGATTCCCATCAAAATGAATTCCTTGATCCGTGGACTTCGGATTTGTTGCCATATGTTTCAACCTAAGATCAACTAAAGAGTGAGCATGGAGGATTTTATCCGCAGTCAATTAATTTTATTTTAATCAAAGTAACATAACGAAACAAAAGAGGTATAATCTAGGCAAAGTTTTATCAAGCAACTATGAACTGCAGAATACCTCCTGGCGAACCAAGAAGTACAGGCAAGAAATCTCCCCAAATGTTGTGTTCGGTGTATCACAGTGTACAAGGCAGCCAACTCGATTACCTCAAGATGGATAGCAGCCTAATGTTGTCCTCCCATATATACCTGAAAGTACGTGGATGCCCAATCTGTATAAGCGTTGTCTAATGCAAAGCCAGACAGTGAGAGAATTCCCATATACTTTACATACTGTAACACCACCATATATACCCGAAGGTACATGGACGAGCTACAATATACTCACGTACGTGGAATGAGGTATCACACTTAGGATGCATTGTAGACAAGTTAGCGACAGCTTTTTTGTTTTATGACGCCAAAACACGTCTCTAGCCTAGAACCACTAAATGTTTTTTGTTAGGTGACAATGCTCCATTAGGTAAACTCAGATAAATTTTAAGTTGGTCTTCTTTAGAATTTTCCTTTCAAGGTTCACCACGTGATGTATGTTTCAATTCCTAAAATGAAATTAATATGATAAGCATTCTTTCCATTCAATTTAACAATGAAAATCCTTAGCTAGTAGGGATAGAGAAATCAGATTTTTGACGAGCAAAGAGCATACCTAATGCAATTTCCCTAGCTATTCCTTTCAAGCATTCACAAACTACAATATGAATCATGCAAGTTTTTCTTTTCGATTTCCTTAATGTGAATATGAACAAAAGGAAATATGCACATACAATCAATCAATCTTTCATAAGAACGAAAACTTTTATGACAGTTCTAATTCGAAGGAAGAGAAGACTTTACAACACTTTCTTTCGAACGAAGATTAATAAACTATATTCTAATTTTGACTATAGACTGATAATGAAAAAGGAAACATTAAAGAAACATTAATCAATCAAATCAAAGTAGGGTTGGCAAAGGAGATAAAAGCTTGTTCTTTGAGACATAACATTCATTGATTAATCAGCAAGCAAACAAACAGAGGAAATTTGGTAAAAAATCTCAATCCAAAGGTGGGAATTTTACCTAAGGTGGTTCAGCATAGGTCAAAAAGGGCCTAACTGTGTTGCAGAGCATTGTCTCTCACTTAAGGGTGCTCTATAGAGCATTGTCCCCTCGCCAAGCCTATGCTGGTTCCTGAGAGGCCACTCAAGAGTCATCTAACCTTAATTTTTGACCAAAATTCAATTAAAAATAGCTGAAATATAGTCAATGAACAAAAGTAGGGTCTACAAGAATGTCTTGTGAGGTGAATAAGCCACTAGAAAAGGTGATATTTCCCCAGTATGGTCACCAATTTATTTTTGAGAATTTAGCATCTACGGATAAATACTAATTCCCTAGATAAGTAGTTCTATCTATAACAACAATTTAAAGTGTTTTAGACTTTTCCTATGAGCAATAGATAAGATGAGAAGATAGAAGACCTACCTATAGTTTCACTTTCCTCTCATCTTCCTTATATCAATTTCATTGCTCCTTCCCGTACTTAATCCACTTGAGAAGTACCCTGTAAGCACAACAGAAGACAAAAATTGATCAAAGCATATGATCTATTGAATATAAGTGAAAGGAATTAGATACAATTCACACACATAAGAATTATGAAACAATACAAACATGTGGGAAAAGGGTTCAAACACTTTATTAGATAGAAGAAGTAATTACAACTATTGATGTTTGATTCAAAGCCATTCCTCCATCTTGGATCCTAGCTTGGATCCCATCCACATCACATCAAAAGCATGACAAACTTGTAGCATCACAATACTTGCTTCAAAGCTAAATCTCATAGTAGCATTATCTCCTTACAATTCAACATAATCCAGCCCCTAATCACTTAGATGAGTGGTCAATTTATAGGAAGATGAAGGAGGTTTTTTAATTAATGGTGGTAGTGAATGGCCTTACATACTTAGAATTAGTTCCATGGAGGAAAGGATGAGAGTATAGGATGCACCTTAACTCATTCCTCATCCATTTTCGAGCTCATAGAAGTTGATAAGTGACGGGAACTTCTAGATGACTCCAAAAGATAAGAATATTCCCCAAACCCTATGTGAATTTCACTCATTGTCACCCAATGCAGGTGAAAGGAACCCTAAGTGCTCTACAAATCACCCTGGTAGTGGACTTAACTACTCTGCAGCACACCTTCATAAGGGCTTGCCTACACTGGTCCCTCTAGAGACTATTTATGGATGTCTTCAAGTCATGAAACTATCTAGGAAGGAGGCATTCAAAGGGGTGAATTTTTTAGGGAATGAAGCAACTAAATTTAGGGTTTGATGAGCCCTAAAACATTGATCTGGATGTTTGGATTTGATGTGCCCAAATGGATCTATAACAAATGCACAAATGGAAGCAAACTAATCAAATCCACAACTACTTGCAACGAAATAATGCCAAAGACACTTAAACCATTAATCTATGAAATCAACTAAGCATAAAAATACAAGAAGAGGAGCCTTTGCTACTAGGGTTGGACCCTAACCCAAGAGCTTCAACCCTTTGAGTCAACTTAGTGCTAGATCAAGGAAAAGCTCATTCTCATTATCATATCAAAAAATTACATAACAATTTCTTCCACAAGTCTTGAACTCGAAAAATTCTTAGTGCTTTTACATCAAAAATTTGAATCCTAATGAGGCTCTAGGCCTCCTTATTTATACAACTGAAGTCTCTCCCAAACTCAAGATGAACTGGCTCTCTAATTGTCATTGGCTCGGCTACCTTTTGATCTTCATGACTCAGATGCTTACAACTCCGAGCTAGTGTGATTTGATGGAGGAATATTCAAATGAGTGAGGAGTAAATGAGGATGATCTATCTCTTACAATCTCTCCTTCTTGTCTCATTCAATTTTCAGCCCTTAGTTAGCCAAAATTGCCATGATTTTCTCTCAAAAACCTGCAATCAATGCACATTAGTCGACTAGGCATAACATCTCGCTTTTAGTCATCTCATTAAACAAAATATAATCAAAATATGTAAGGAATTATGAGAAGAGGTGATTTAAATAAGCTTGGTGGTGTATTAAGGTCCATATAGTTACCCAATGATGAGGCTCATCACACCTCTTCGTCAATCATGCCATTAAGGAAGGTTGTCTTCACATCCATCTCATGGATCTTCCAACCCATCTGTGCTGATAGTGCCAATATATATTTGATTGATGGGTACCTTGCAACAGGAGCAAAGGTCTCATCATAGTCAATCCCCTCTACTTGTTAAAAGCCACAGGCCACAAATATAGCCTTATGCTTCTCCACACTACCATTTGAAACTTACTTTATCTTATAAAGCCAACGAGATCTCACCACTGACTTGTCCTTCGGTCTCGATACCACATCCCAAACACTACTATGACCTATGGATTCAACCTCCTCCACCATGTCATCAACCCAAACTGGTTGTTACACTACTTCCTTAAAGGAATATGGTTTTGTCACGACACATTTTCCCATAAGATCCATGTATCCAGTGTACCTCTCAGGTGACCTCCTCTACCTGCGCTGAGAAGTGGGTGCTCCCATATTATCCCATGCATCATCCAACAATCTGACAGCCTCTTTGGTGTGCTTTCTTCCCTCTTTGGAAGACTTTTCCTGAGTCGCTGTCTCCACTTCTGGATCCTCTACATATGGCTGCTCCACACCAATCTGAGACTCCTAAGCCTTAGGAGCTAAAATCTCCTCATCCACATGTAGCTCAAGCTCCCTCTCAAGGGAAACTTGCATGGACTTCTCCTCATTGAATCGGACATCCCTGCGACCCACTTTCATCCTGCTGGTCGGAAAGTACACCCGATAGTTGTGAGGTGTATCAGTGTACCCCACAAATATCTCAAACTCTGTTGTCAGCTCAAGCTTCTTCTGTGCATCTTTGGTCACATGGCAATATACTGACGACCCAAAAATCATGAAGTGACCAACATCTAGCCTCTTACTACAATAACCCTCCTCTAATGCTGTCATCTCAAGTATCTGATGTGGCCTATGGTTCTGAACATAAACCACTATGTTGCATGCCTCAGCCCACAAGTGTAGTGGTAGGCCCTAATCATACAACATTTCCCTCACTGCCCCTACTATGCTTTTGTTCTTCCTCTCTGCCACCCCATTCTACTTAGGGTTATGGGGTGTCATCAACTCTCGTTTAATCCCTTCTACTACATAGAAGTTCTTAAACTCGTTTGAGACATACTCACCGTTGTTATCACTCCATAGAGATTTAATCTTATTGTTTGAATCTTTCTCCACCAAAGCTTTAAAATCACAAAACTTTGTGAAAGTTTGATCCTTTTTTGCATGAAAAATATCCAGCATTTACGAGAATAGTCATCAACAAATATAACATTATCCTTGTGCTTGTTCATGGAAGCTATCGAGAATGGTGTACACACATCTGAATGGACTCACTCTAGAATAGCCTTTGCTCAATTGTCCTTGTCATGAGAGGAAGGCTTGGTGTATTTTCCCAAATTACACCCCTTGCATGTATCAACTTGCTCGAGCATACCTTTAGGAAGGACTGTAGAGATTTGTTGCAATATCTTCAAAGCCCCATGATGCAAGTAGCCCAATTATCTATGCCACAACTCGCCAACATCTTAGCACTACACCCCTTTTGATTTTGTGCTCAAATCATCACACTTCTCTACCTCAAGCTTATAGAGATTCTTCACCTAAATCCTTATCTTCTTTACTTGATCCGTGGCTATGTGTCAAAGGAATTCCTTTCCTTTTGAGAAGATCACATCATAGCCTCTATCCTCAATCATGGCAATGGATACCAATTTATTCTTCAGCCCGAGCACATACATAACATTCTTCAGCATGAGTGGAACTACATGCTCCCTCTAAAAAGTAATCATGCTCAATCCAGTAATGCTATACTTCCCATCGTCACCCATCTTGATATGCATCTGGAGATCTTTATCCTCCAGGTCACTGAATAACTCTTTGTTGCCAGTCATGTGGAATGAAGCTCCACTGTCTAAGTACCATACACTTCCCATCATTGATGACACCATGCATGAAATAAGGGAAAAATACAATTCGAATTGAGAGGCCAAAGTCTCACCCACCGCTCCTCTTGAGGACTTCTTCTTGGACTTCTTAAGTGGACAATTTGTAGCAAAATGGCTCAGCTCATGACAATGAAAGAAATTAAATTTCATCGTGTCTTTCTTATTACCTCCATGATAAGAATCCAATCTGGAATGTGAATATTTCCCTTTCCCCTTCTTCGCCTTAATCACTAAGCCACAGTTCTCTTCATTATCAGTCCTTGATGAAGAGCCATCCTTGGTGTTCCTCCTAATCTCCTCCTGCATCAAATCCAACCACAGTCATTCCCAATCTGGAAGCTTCTCCCAACCATTGAAAGAGTCCTAATAATTATGCCTACTCTTTGGGAGTCCTAGAAGAGTAAGATTCACCATATCATCCTCAACAATCGTGATTCCAACACTTCCAAGTTCATCACGACATTGAGAGAACTTGGTCAAGTATTTTTGAATCATCTCGCCTTTATGCCTTCTTATTTTTTGAAGTTTGTCCTTCATTGCCAATTTCCTTTGGTCAATGTTGTTCTGATACAAGTCTGTCAATATTTTCCACATAGCATAAAAAGTTTACTTGCCATGGAGACTTGAGACAATGTGGTCTCGAACTCCTTCAAGGATTATCTACCTCACCTTCGCCACATACTTCTTCCATTTGGCCAAAGTTTGTGCATCTAATGTTGCTGGCTTAGGAATTTCTTGATCAACGAATTCATTCAAGCCATTATCCTGTAGCACAACCTCCATTTTGTCTCTCCAGACTATAAAATTCGAGCTAACTTCCAAGGCATACTCGAGCCATAAACCGTAGAACGCCATCTACCGATCTTGAAATATGTATTGCAAATTCGAATTTCACCTATAACCCAAAACTCATAACTTTGAAATCTGCTCTAGTATATTTTTTTCAAATATGATAACATGTATAAAATCTTGTAGATTCACAAGATCATGCAATGTACTAAAGTACAGGACAAGAATATACTTCTACTTTCAACCAACAAAATCCAATAGCTCAATGAAAACAATAAGAACAAGAAGAAGATAAATCAATGGCACATAACAAAATATGTATCTGGGGAAAGCCACTACTCAAAACCCTACTATCTGTATTACATATGTTAGAAATATGAGTGAATATACAAAGCTTGTTCTCACTAGAACAATTCTGCACAAGCATGTTCAACTCTCTAAACTCATAAGATAGCTCTTGGCCAACACCTTGTTGAAAAATGTGCAACAAGAAATGCTAAAAATAGCAGTTTGGGTACCAGTGCTGGATTGGGCAGCAGTTAATGAAAAATGGAAGTGCTAAAAATAGAAGTTCTATTTTTAGCAGTACAGGATGGATTCTTATTTTAGTCAGTCCCTGGACTAAACATATGAAGTAAAATTCGAATTTGATATCAACAGCAGTTTGGAAATTAATTAATTCATTCATCTTGAGTTAATTAGTTAAGGAAAATCAAACTTGAAGTCTATGTGAGGACATGCAACAATTTCTCCTTTGATTGAGGAATTTAACCTTCAGTTAAAGAGATAAAGATGAGTTGTAATATTGAGTTGTAATTAGTTGACTTAGTTTAACTTAGTCAAGTCCAGTTAGATTAATTTAACAGTTTGTTAAATTAATGAGAGTTCAATTAGTTAATGCTTGCATGCATGTAACTACTGTAATTCAGATAATTGAAGATTCACTCATGGATAAATTATGCATGTCAGTTCAGTTAGAGGCCCAGTTGAGATCAGATGGAGGGACAGTGTACTATCAGTTGCTAGGATATTCCTTGGTGAATGCAGAAGGAATATTATTCCTTGCATGCAAAAGGAATATTATTCCTTATGGATTGCATAGTTGGACCTGAGGCTACAATGAGTGTGTGTTACACTAAAATTTGTCACCATGACTATTTGCAGTTAGTATGGCTCCATCAACAATCATATTATCCTCCTTGGCAAGCCTCATAGCTCTGCTCTCCATGTCAAACTTTAAGAAAGAGAGAAAGTCTTTAAAAAACATATTCATCTCTGGGTACGCAGTTTCTCTCAACCTTACCTGCGTGTACACATCCCAAGTTCATGATACCTGCGTACTTGTACACTCTGTATGTAAAGGGATAGGTGTGTACTCCTGTAAAGGTCAAAATGCGCGAGTTTCATCTTAAAAAAGTTACTTGTGGTCATTTCTAGAGAATTCTAGAAGATTGTTTGATGTGTATTGAACGCCTCCAGATGGTTCATGTATCCCTATGAAAGAGGAACTTATCCCATCAAGAGGGGAGCTACCCCAT
>APFE031212369.1:0-12952 GCA_000404065.3 Pinus taeda | reverse complement strand
TACTACAACAGCGTTGGACTACATGTAGGATCTAAACACTTGATTTCTTGTATGGTAAATGCATGTTTAGAGAAGGATTGTTCTTAATTGTCTTATTTGTCACTAGAAAGCCTTAAGCTTCTAGGGAGGTTGGTTTTGTCCGCAAGATTAACTCTTTCCGCATGACAATGTGATGAGGCCAATTCACACATGTGATATCATTGGACCCCAATCAAAACTGTGCAAGGAAATAGGAGGCTTGGAGGGCTTGAGGAAGATATATTCTATGTCTATTGAGTTTGTGAGTAGTATTGTTTGAGTGCAGAGAGATCAGGATAGCTTGAGAACCAATTCTTTTTGTAATTTGAACAAGATTTCCACTTGTATGATAATATAGAGTTGGGGTTTTAGGCTGGTGCTTTCCCCAGTGACATATATTATGTGTTATGGTTGATTACTTCTCATTCTCAGTTATATCTATTCATGCTTGATAATGCTCATATATGTTTAAGCTTACGCAAAGTTTATGGTAGAAATAGATCAAGTATTATGCTTTAGTACATTGCATATATCAGGTTAATCTACGGGTGAAAATTCTACACACTTAGCCAATTCTGTAGCTCTCCAAGCCCCTAATCTCTTTTCCTAATTTCATGCATGATATTTACAACTCAGTAAATCATACAACTAATAGTACACTATCCATGCACTCTAGTCTAAACTGGGTCTTTTTCAGAACTGACATGCATGAGTTTCTCATGAGGGAATCTTCAGTTAACTGGAGTAATACTTGTGGATGCACCAGTGCACCAACTAAGTATTAGTCCTCTATTAGTTCCACAAACAATTTGGAACTAATTTAACTGAAATTAACTCGGTAAACAGAGTGATCTAATTTCCAACTCAATTCAAACTCATACTAGACCCCTAAAATTTAGGGAGAACATATACATTAATACATAAAGACTTCCAACTCAAAATTCCTAATCTAATTAAGTTAATTAAACTTAATTAACTATTTACAAGTTTCTCTCAGAATAGAATTCAATTTTAATTCTCAGTTTAATTCAAGGACAAATTACACTAGAGTTTCTTGTTGTCATTTCTCAATAGTGAAGAACTTTTATTATTGGCCAAATCTAAAGAAGGAATTGTCATAGTTTGTGGCTAGGTGCTTGGATTGTCAACAAGTAAAATCAGAGTGTAAGCATCTAGGTGGATTATTACAACCAATTCCAATTCCTTGGTGGAAATGGAAGATCATTTCCATGGATCTCATTATAGGTTTGCGAGGACATCTAGAAAACATGATTCCATCATGGTTATGGTTGACAAGTTGAAAAAGGTAGCTCACTTCATTCCAGTGAAGTCTACTTATTCAACTAATGATGTATCATAGGTATTCATGAGAGAGATAGTGAGGTTGCATGGTGTTCCAAAGAATATTGTGTCAGACAAGGATGCTAAGTTCACTTCCAGATTCTAGAAGGTGTTGTTTGTAGGATTGGGCATAGAGTTGAACTTCAATACAGCTTATCATCCACGGATAAATGGACAGACAGAGAGGGTCAACAAGATATTGGAGGACATGTTGAGGATGTATGTGATGCATTAGCAGAGGATATGGGAGGAGCACCTTCTGTTGGCTGATTTTTCTTATAACAATGGGTATCAGGAGTCACTGAGGATGAGTCTATTTGAGGCACTCTATGGGTGGATTTGTAAGACTCCCATCAATTGGAGTGATCCAGTGAATATGGTGTTGATAAGACCAAACATGTTGGTAGAGATGGAATAGGAAATTCAAGAAATCAAGAATAATCTAAAGGTAGCATAGGATAGATATAAGAGTTTTGAAAATCATAACAGGATGTTTAAGGAGTTTCAGGTTGGGGAACAGGTGTACTTGCACATCAATCCCAAGAAGAGCTCCTTGAGGATTGGATCATGTACCACACTGGCACCTCTATATTGGTGACCTTTCAATATTCTTGAGAGGATTGGACCAGTAGCCTATCAACTTGCATTGCCTGCGATAGTGAAAGTCCATGATGTTTTCCATGTGTCATTGCTTAAGAAATATGTTAGAGATGTTGATCATGTGATTGAATGGTATGTATTGTAGGTGGAGCCAGAAGGTGAATTCTAGTCAAAACCTCAGTGCATTTTGCAGAGAAAGTTTCTCATGCTCTGGAATCAAGCAATCGACCAGGTTAAAGTGCAAATGGAAGCACTTTGGGCTTGAGGAAGCTACTTGGGATATGGTTTATTAGATGTGGGCCATGTATCCTTCTTTATTTTCTACTTGAGTAGATGTCTTTTGGTATATGTTTTCGTGTGGTGTTTTGGTATATGTATATATGTATATGGATGTAAATATTTCCATGAGCTATGTTATAAAGCTCCAATAAGTGGTATGTTTTTCATGTTGTTATGGTTTTCATGTTGGTTATGTTGGTTTCATTTGCAAAAGGTTGATCATTGTAAATACTACAACGAGCTAAGTTATAAAGCTCGATGGGTAGTATGATTTTCTTTTCAGTAGTCTTTCTAGTTGTAGGTGTCATTGAACACTGAGGACGGTGTTCCCCCAAGGGAGAGGGTTTTGTAACATCCCTAATCAAAATCCATATAATAAAGTTAATAAAGGAAAAACAATAACGAAGGTCATAGGACACATATTCCAAGTTGAATATTGCAAAAAAACATATTGATTGGGATCACTTGTGATTAATTAATGGCTATGGAAATTAGCAAAGGATTTGTAAAGTCAAAGTGGCATTAATTGGAATTCTATTTATGAAAATAATGGAAATTAGGATAAAGGAAGGTGAAATGTCATAGATTGCATGTGAGGAGGAAAATGAAGGAAAATAATGGAAAAATGAAGAAAATAGAGGCATCATTGATAAAAAGGCTTTTGAGGATCATTTCATGGCTATTTGTCAGTTTTAGCTTGGAGCTTTCTCTTCTATTCTCTCTCATACTCTTGTACACTTAGATTTTTCTTGGAGAACTCTTGTAGGAGAGTGGCATACTTGGGATTTGGAGCAAGAAGGAAAATGAAGAGAAGGAAAGCATAAGAGGACATCGGGATCAAAAACGACAATGGGTTTTTCTTACAGGCACAGATTTGCATGTATGATTTCCTTGTGAGTTTTGGTATGCATGACACATGCATGTGGTTTCTTAATCATGATTTGTCATTGGCATGGAGGATTTCTTGGATTGACAATGTTTTTTCTTATCCTTGCCATTTCTTGGATAGCCATGGTGTAGTGGGTTTTATCTTTGTTTTCTGGTTGGTGCTCATGTCCCTTTGTTGTGGGTTGAATTACTATTCCTAGAAGCCCTGGTTGGAAAAATTCTTTGGAGCCCGACAACAGCTATGGGATGAGTTACTAGTCCTGGAAGCCTTGGTTGGAACAAACACACTGAACTTTGAAGCCCTAGAAAGCTTGGGTAGAGATCGATTTTGCGATGGTTAGTGATGTCTAATCGTGCGGTGGAATCATTGGTTGAGGGTTGAGGTGATTTGGCCTTTGGAAGCCATGGTTTGGTGTTCTTGGTTTATTTCATGACATCCCATGTTCATGCTTGGAATATGGCATGAAGGTGATTGGTTGAAAGAGAGATTTGGTTTAGCTTAATATATGGTTGGGTGGTACATGGAAGTCCGTGACTTGGTTGGATTTGCATATGTTAATAAGAGATCATTTTCCTTTTATATTTTCACAAGTAAATTTTCTTGTCGTTACGTGGCTTTAATAGTTATTTCATCATTGATATATCTCTAGTTATTTTTTGGTTATGGACATGTTTTATGATAATCTTGATGTATGGCTCTCATCATGTTTTTCTTAGTAGATGAAATAATAATGAATGAATGGCCGAATAGATAACAATGCAACTATTAGGAGGAAATACCAATCCTCCTTGAAAATTATCAACTAAGTATGAGATCCATATGTTTAGATTTGTTGTTATGACCTGCAGATTTCATGTTTATGGTATGTTTGATGAAATGTTTGTCATGGCTAGTAAGGGTCAGATCAAGTCCTTGGTTAAGCGTTTTCATTAGTAGCCTTGTTTCAATGTTATCTATCAATTCTAGAAGTTTCATGAAGTTTTGGGCAGTGGCCCGAGTCCTCACCCTGAAAAAATGGCACAAAATATGGGGTCACTAGCATAGGACTGCCTAAGAAAGGCCACAGTCACATGGATTCTTTGCTATGAAAGTGACTAGAGGATCCTAGTCACATGCATGCCTTGTAATGGGAGCAACTGAGGTTCTAGGTCAATGAAAAAGGAATTTGGCTCAGGCTTGGGAGCCTGGAAGGGTTGGTTGTCTCTTGAAGGTTTTGCATCTCCTGAGGAAGGTCATATTGGTCTTTTCTTACCGGTTCCACTTCCTTAACTATACTTGGGGAGTTAAATCATATCATAGTAACTCTTCGTCATATGTTTACCTCGGTGGACCGGTTAGATTGGGTAAATGTGGGAGGAGGGTGTTCCACTTCCAAATCTATCTAGACCATTCCATATCTCTCTTGGACACTTCACATTTCTTCCAAACTCTTCCATCGAGATCACTCTTCTAGGACAAATTAAGGACACCATTGGCATAAACTTTGGTTCACGATAAGCCTTCGAGGGGTACTAAGCTTGGATAATGGGCTCCCATACCCTTCATTCACCTTCATTCACCTTCATCTACCTTCCTTCACCTCCAAGATACCACTCTTGTCCTAGAAAATCTCCCACACCCCCTCCTGTATCAAAACATGGCCTCTTCTAGAACTTCCTGTAACAGTCATGTAGCATTTCTTACCTCAACCATATTTACTCTAAAATTTGACTCTTGCACTTTGAAGTTGAATAATCGCCCCCAAGCTTTGATTTCATGATTAAGGAAGACTCTAAGACCACTCCAACCCCATCCTTTCCTCACCGCAAACATAAGACAACAAGTAGAATTAGACTTAGCATATTTTTCATAGATTTTTTGAAAATTGAATTCCTCATTTTTAAGCAAGTTGCAAATAGATAAATGATTCATGCAAGTAGGTTATTGATTTAATTAAGCATGTAACTAGAGTAGCATAGTTTACTTCTGCAACTAGATTATCTTCTCCCTTCATACAATTTCAATTAGAATTTACATTTCATGAATGGCATTTTTATTTTTGTAGTTAGAAACATGTTCATCTCCATGCAATCATGATATGATTTCATAAGAAATTATCTTTGTAGTTAGTTGAAGGAGTGGTCTCTGATTACCTTGATCTTATCTAATGAATGATGGTGACATGAGTATAACTTAACATGTTGTGCATATAACATTGTCACCTCTAAGTTTGTACGAACCCTGGGTTGATAATTTAAGTTGAGAAGCCTTGGGAGTTGCAACATCCTTGGTGCAATGCCAAGGCTCATCACTAGTCAAGGATTCCTAGGCCCAAACCCTCATTTATATAACCATGCCTTACCATAATCCTGCCATATACTGGTCAAGGATTGCTAGGCCCAAAAATGAAACATACACTACCAAGCTTTACCATAAACCCACCCTATATCGGTCCAAGGATCTCTAGGCCTATACAAGCATGGATTCTTCCAAATATCTCCACCTAAACCGTGAGGAATTTTCCTGTCTCCACCCTCAGGCTTTACCGCATATCCCACCTTTACCAGTCCATGGATTTCTAAGCCTTTGGGTATTTTTCTGACACCACCTCACTCAGTTTCAAAACCATTTGACAATCCATCTCAACCAAATGAAAGAACCCCATCACACCATGGATATCCAAAAATGGAAAGGAAAGGCTAAAAATCACTATCACGCCTAGAAAAACTCATGTCAATGACAAAAAGAGAACCAAATACACATATGCATATACCATGCATGCCAAAACAAGCAAGGAAATCATATATGCAACCCAATACCTGCAAGTAATCTCATTGTAGCCACTTGATCCAACTTTTCCTTGCTTGATATTTGCTTTGATTTTCCTTCCTTATCCTGCCTTTTCTTTTCTTTCTCCAATGTTATAGTTCTACAAGAATGATCTAAGTGTGCAAGAATCTGTGAGAGAGAGAGAATAGAGAGAGATCCAAGCTAACATTGAGAAACGTTTGTGAACTAATCCTTACAAGCCTTTTTATCAATGAGGCCTCTTTTTATTAAATTTCCATTATTTTTCCTTCATTTTCCTCCTCAAATGCAACATATGGCCTTTCACCTTCCTTTTATCCTAATTTCCTTTATTTTCATAAATAAAATGCCAATTAATGCCTCTTGCCTTTTCAAAGCCTTTTCCATTGCCTTTTCCAATTTCCCCTCAGCCATAATAAACCAAATGAACACCCACTATGATGTTTCGCCCAATATTCAGTTTGGAATATGTCTCATGACCTTGGTCTTATTTTGTCTTTATTAATTTTATTACATGGATTTTTAGCCTAGGGTTATTACATCTTTAATAAAAAGAAAAAGGGAAAATGCGGGGCCGTAAAATTGCTCTAATTTGGTTTCTTTAGTCTCCAAAGCTACTTATATTCAAGATTTTAACCCAACATTTCTTTATAAAACTCCCAACATCTAAACAAGTAGATTGTTCTAGCAATGATAAAAAGGACATGTATGCATTGCTAAACTTGCATGTTACCCTAGTAATCAATTGGTTATATCAAGTAAAGTTGTTTTCCTTTCCTTGACTAAGCTAGTGTACCTTTGGTTGTATGACTTGTCGATTGAGCTTATTGCAAACCCAATTTGAATCCCTTCATAATATCAATCTTCATTTTATATAGAGAATATTCCCTTTCAACATAAAGGGAAAGAAATTTCAAAATTAGAACTAAAGAAGGTGCCCATCAATTAATACAAGGAAATATGTGTGTGTGTGTGTGTGTTTGGCAATCAATGAGATAATGAGACAAATCAACAAGCTACCAAATGACTTGACAAGGGGGTATTGCATTGTCACTAGTAGTTGTCCAATGTTAGTGGAAGGTGAGAATTAAGGCATATGCTATGAATTCAATGGCCCAAATGTGTCTACATGCATTCAATCAATGAATAATGAAAGGAGAGAGATTATTGTGTTTTTCCATCCAAAGAGCTTGCCCAAAATATCATATGACTCGAGATGTGTATCCATTATAAGAGATTTGTATGGTCTCAATAATTGATTTGTTGTTGCATACATGATGGTTAAAGGGCGTGTTCTGCCTCAAAAAACTGAGATGATGTGTACAATCTTGTCTTAGATGCAAATGGCCTCAACAATCACCTACTCGTTGTTCCTCAATGATAAAATAAATAATTTGGCTAAATAATTGTAAAAGTTAGATTAAAATAGCCTTTTCTCTAAAATTCGAAATGGAATGGATAAATATTTTCTTATATTTGTTTGCATTTAGAAAGTACTTGAGAAAATAATCATTATATGAGTAAAGAAACAACAATAATGAAACTTGCAACCTTCATTACAATCATGTTAAACACTTATACGAGCAACAATAAACAATAATTTCACACTCATAATTTACACCACAATCACAAAGAAATCTTAAATATAGTATTCACCCTATATACCAAATGGGAAAACCAACTTCAAATGGTTACTTAGTCACCATTTTGATAATTTTAGGTTATGATACAACTCATGAGTCTACAATCATTTAACCATTGAAACACCACTTAGCTAACAAAAATCCATTTGCGAGTGCAATTACAAGAAGATAAAGTTAGAGATGGGATTAATGGGAAGGTCAAATGGCCTGGCCTTTCCTTTCCCATTCCTAAATCTCTTCTTTCCTATTTTCCTTTTTTTTTCTCATTTAATATTCTTTTACTCATTTACTTTGAAATATTTTATTGTATTTTTCCCCTCTAAACCCTTATTAAATGTAGAATTGGTTGTGGTACTAAGTCTTACAATAACTTTTTGTTTGGATCAATTTTAGATCATATTAGACTATAAAAAACCCTTCTAAGAACAATATCATAGATCTATCTTAACTTTGGATCTATTGGGTGCCAGCACACATCAAACTCCTTAAGTTGCAAACAATTGTATATTGCATAAAGTTTGAGGAAATGTTTACACCTTGAGGAATTTGATCTATCTTAGCACAAGATAGATTTGGAGTCAAGATGAGTTGACAATGGTTATATAGCTAGCTCACTTTAGCATATATATTTATTGTATTAATATTTTTAGATGAGAAACATGTATTTTGACCCTACAAATGAGAAAAATGTATTTACATTTTATAACTTCTTTATTAAAATTAAATAAATATGCATACATACATCCATACATATAAGTGTCTTTACACACATTGAAATATTTTATAATTTTAAAAAAATCCCAAATACAATCTTCACAATAAAAAACATGAAAGAAATTACAACATCTCCCTTATCTTAAATTAAAAAAAAAAAAAAAAATATTCATTATATATATATATATATATATATATATTATAATATATATATTATATATAGATATATATATATATATACATTAACATCTAAACATTAATAATTTAAAAAAAAAAAAAAAAACAAATATTTCTTCAATATTATTTTCATTTACTTTTTCATTTTTCTGAATATTAATATATTAAAACAATTTTTTTAGATAATCTTTTTTTTTAAACAAATTTTCAATATTCAATATTTATATTTTAATAATTCCTAAAATTTCCTATTATATTACATAAAATTGTCTTATATTTTCATTGAATTTATTTATTTTCATAAAACAAATTAAGCCAAAAGTTTTTATTAGTTCAAATCAAAAGTACATTTAGAAAATGTGTTAGGCAAAAGTATTCCATCCTCACTCCTACCAGATTTGTTGGCTAGAAGATGGTAGTAAAACTACATTAAAAAAGCCAAGACAAACTAGAAGACCACATGCAAAGAGCCCACTAAGACCAAAAAAACCTTAGGATCTAAATACAACCAATGACCATCCATGGTTCGAGGAATTAACGAGAGCAAGATTGTCTAGACTAGTACCCAGTGATTGAGGAGGACTAAACACACAATAGAAATGTCCTTCCATATGTTTTAATTGACCCTCCAACTATTCCATATTTTCATTGATCCTCCTCTATCCATATTGAAGAATGGTCAACCGATCATGCATATGCCATTGGTTGTGCTACAAGTCATTCATGAAACCAATTATTACATTCATGTCATCATTTCGATCACATCCAAGTTGGTCCAAAAGTAAATCAATGTGTTGAAGATGGTTATCTAGAGAATCAAATGGAGGTGGTAGCTCAATTCTGCTAGGGGACTGTTGGTTCGGGTTCAGCTCTTCCCCTAAATATTTTTTGTCTAGGTGGTGTTCTACCCTTTATCCACATGTCCTTATACCCCAACAAATCCTACCACATTGGCATTGCATAGAGACTTTATTAGAAGACACATGCCAAATATCTATAGCCCTCCCCTTAATACTCTATCGGTTCCCAAGTTTTCTAACCATGGTATCCTTCCAAAACCCAATAATGCCTGAGCACTTCAAGTTGCAGCCCCACCTATTACTAGTTAATCTTTGACTAGTGACCATCTTATGTAGGCTTGTCCACTAGTGTCTTCCTTTCACTCCAACTCTAGGGTTTCTGACCCCTTTGACCTCCCACCACAATAAAGACTACTTCCTCCCAAATTCAAGGTATAATGGCTAAAGCACCTCGTTGATAAAATAAGACCTTCAAACCACCTCCTGATATTCAAAATACTTCCCAAGATTACATATGGACGGGAGAAGATATGCACCCTCAAGAAGATGCTCCAAACTTCCAAGAAGTACAAAGTAAATCGCAAAGGTTAATATAGCCTCAAACTCCCTAAAATTAAGCTTTGAGAAAAATAAGCAAGATATTAATTCATAAATGACCCCGCTGATCATACCAACAAGCCTAGGGTCCTTCTTTAGTTCCCAAAACACCACACAACAAGATGTTTTCTACCCCCTAGCCACTAGGGCACACTAAAATCTACCACCATAATCGTCTACAATACTCAAAGGTTGACCAACAAAAACAAGAAAAATGGAGGAGAACCCATAGTTAAAATAAAATAAAACTAGCCACACTACTAGTCTAAAAAATGTTACCCAAGGATTTGCAGTCGACATGCTTCCTGAATTGGTAGCTTCCATACCCACACCACACCTCTGCCAACCCAGAAAAACTAAAATATGCAGAAGACGAATTGGGGAGGGGGGGGGTATGGGGAGACACTTCTTGCCCCGATCCTAAATTCGTTTGAAATTAACCAGTGAAATGTAGTTATTGTCGCCACTGGAAACTGCCTTAAATTTTTTCGAAACGATCACATATCGAATTGTAGGGAATGACACTGGAAGAATGCCTCCCTACATAACTATACTATCAGCTGTTCTTGCCACCTTCACTCCCATGCCCAATATTTGGTAACATCTCCCAACAAACCCCACACAACTATGTATTTTCCCTCGCATCTCTAGAAGGATCTTTGCATTCTTACAGCTCAAGGCATGTTTGACACACCTCATTAATCATCATGCCAAGTGGAGGAGGGTAGAAAGGCCCCCTCCATCCCTTCCATATCATTGGTATTAAACCCTATATGGGAGGATTTATTTCTCTTTGGGATACTTGACAACTGATCGAGGTCACTCTGGAGGCCACGAAGAGGTTAATTCTTGGTTGGTCTCTTGATTACCCTAGTTAGCAAGCCAATAAACTATGTTTCTCCTTATCCTAGAAGTGTGGGATGTAATTACATAAGGTAAGGAGAGAATAAAGTCTCGTAGACGCAATACCAAAATTTCTAACCACCAACTTCTAACAACTTTTGAAATTGGGGAGCCATTAATGAGCTTCATAGCCACACCAACCACTAATTGTGAGTCTCCTATAATCTGGATCCTAGAGAAACCAATTCTTTAGGCCAATAATAGCCCCTTCTCTAGCATAGTGAATTCAGCCACATATTGGTAGTGAACTCACAATTACCAAAAAAAAATCCTAAAGAGTTACCCTGAATGTCCCGAAGAATATCACCATAGTATGTCGGGTCTGGGCTCCCTTTGGAGGCCCCATCAAAGTTTAGTTTCACTAATCCCTCTAGGGGAAAAGAGAATCCAAATGGGGCAAAGCCAAGACCTCTAACACTCATATGCCTTTGTGTCTCCATCATTTGTTATGATATCCCTAGCTTGCTGAGAATTATAGCTTCCTCTCCTTTTAAACTTTCCATTCTTTCATATCCCATTTATCAGGCAAGATTGTTTACTTCACATTGTGTATTGAAGTGTGCCATATCGCCTACATTGAAGTTCTTTGATCTCTAAAAATGATTCTATTTCATTCCTTCCAAATCTTTTAGAGGAGAAATCCCACGATCAAGATCCAAGCTTAGTTGATCACTTGATTTTTAAACGAGGATATCCACCAAGACTCTATATTTTCCTAAAGGATATTAGGAGTATGATCTAGATATCCAAACATTGACCTAACCTTGTGATGATAACCATTACTACAACAGGAATTTTACAACTCCTGGGGCTACCAAATTTACTTCATCAACACGGGGTTCGTACAAACTTGGAGGTGGCAGTGTTGTATACACAACATATGCAATGGTCTACTCTTGTCACTTTTCAATTGGGGCAATAGACCACTAGGGTTTTTCAAACCAGTCTTCTGTTGACTAGAAGGAGTATGACTACCAAATGGAAAAGGGAAAATTATTCTTAATGCAAAAAAGTAGTGTTGCCTACCCTAGGAAATGAAAGATTGAATTGGAATATTCGATAAAGTGACATGAAATCATCTAGTTACACATTTACACATTTTTCACACAAAAGAAACCCTAGCCTAACCTTGTTTATAACATGTGATGATCTAGACCAATATATCATGGAATCTAATCTAAGAAGCATTATGACTATTGCATGCAAGTGCTAATTTAGAAATTGCATAAAAATCCTTTTTGATTTTTAGTTTTATGAATGAAAATGCTAATTTTCATGTGTTCTTTGGCAGGGGAGACATGTATGGAGGGAAAGGTATGGACTAATATCAAGGGTATGGAACCCAAGTGGAGGCCTAATCTATGCTCAGATGACATTTTTTACTAAATTCAGGCTTAAAACAAGCTGCTATAGGGTTTCCTGTAGTATTATAGGATGTCCTAGTTCTACTACAGGATGCCCTGTTTTAATACAGGAAACAGGCCGAAATATTAGAAGATGGTAGGAAAGGTAGAATGAAGTGTGGGAAAGGTGTCTAGTGGGGAAATAAGTCATGGAGGAGGTGAACACTATCCAAAGCTTAGTCATATGCTTCAAGATGGCTGGATTTGCTCAATGGAAATGACAACTTTGCTTTCAAAACAAGAATTTGGATTTAGGGTTTGGTGGACCTTCACAGCATGGGTGTATAGGACTTGGATGAGATGGATGAAATGAGGTCTCCCTCCAAATTAGAAGCTCCTACAACAACATACACTCTTGTCTTCATTTATGCAAAAATTCATCTACATGGAAAATATTTGTTGAATGGAGGAAAACACATTTATTATTAACTAATGGTAAGTTCATGAATGTAAGTGAATTTAAACCATAGAAAAACTCAAGAGATCAAAATGAAAATTACAAATAATTCTAAGAAAGTCAATATTACACTGAAATTTGTCACCATGAATATCTACAGTTAATATGGCTCCATCAACAGTCATATTATCCTCCTTGTCAAGCCTTATACCTCTGCTCTCCATGTCAAACTTCAAGAAAGAGAGAAAGTCATTAAAAATCATGTTTATCTTTGGGTGCGATGGTTCTCTCTACATTGCCTGTGTGTACGCATCCCAAGCTCATTGTACCTGCGTACTTGTACGCTCTGTAAGTCAAGGGATGGGTGCGTACTCTTGTAAAGGTCAAAAGGCGCGAGTTTCATC
>APFE031212367.1:0-16549 GCA_000404065.3 Pinus taeda | reverse complement strand
TTATATATATGGTATTCACCAAAAAACATGAATGATGAAACATTGAAGGAGAAATAAATATCCGACTGGCAATCACGATATCAAAAATATGAAATTTAAATATCATAATACAACATCCAAACAGAAATCACGGAAGTGAATAAGATGTGGAGTGCAAGTTAGAGCAACGCTCATTTAGGCATTTACCCACCAATCCCCAAGCTCCCAGCATGATATACAACCCGATGTCCTCAAATTATCTAGGATCATGGGAACTGCCCCTTCACAATATATATATTCCAGACTGGTCCCAACTGAACCTGGAAGGAGGAAATGAGGGAAATGTTAAAATAAAATCAGGAACCTGGTTGGGGTTGCCGAAGAGCTAAGGAATCGAAGCCTGCTCTTACATGTTAAAAAACGGTCAATCAATCTGTGTGGGTTCTGCAACCAACAAATAATCCCCGCGATGATCAGATAATCGAAATGAAAAAGAGAAAAGAAAACATGAGAAGTGTTATTGTAGGTAAAGAGAATTAAACTTTCCATTGGACTTTTGAATTTTTATCTATATCAAAAAGAATAATGTACCTTTGAGCAATGAGTCGAATCTGCTCCAGTCGTAAGAGAAAACCCTAACCCTCACAGTAAAACAGAAAAGAATGAAAACTTAATAAAAGCCCTTATTCAACGCATCAACGCCGTACAGTAAGAGAGCCGGGTAAGGAGTTCGGTTAAAGTTGGTAGAGGCTTACCTTGCCATAGCTACCGATAGACCAGATTCTTCAACGTGAGCGTTATGTTTAACTGTTAACTTTGGCCTGGGTCTGTTGTTGAAGGAAAAATGGGAGCCGAGAGTTGCTCCGATCCTCCAGCAAACTAAAACACATTGAGTGAAACTCGCCAGCAAACCCTCGGGTTGTTACCCTAGCGATGAGAAGGATAAAACCCAACCGTCGGGCCATGTTTGGACATATGTCAGGTTCAGGAACCAAACACAACCGCAGAAGACCGCAGAAAACCGCCAGGGAGAGAAAATATTCAAAAAATGGAATGCACACCTCCAAAATTCAGGGGATATCAATAATATTTATATATATGGTATTCACCAAAAAACATGAATGATGAAACATTGAAGGAGAAATAAATATCCGACTGGCAATCACGATATCAAAAATATGAAATTTAAATATCATAATACAACATCCAAACAGAAATCACGGAAGTGAATAAGATGTGGAGTGCAAGTTAGAGCAACGCTCGTTTAGGCATTTACCCACCAGTCCCCAAGCTCCCAGCATGATATACAACCCGATGTCCTCAAATTATCTAGGATCATGGGAACTGCCCCTTCAAAATATATATATTCCAGACCGGTCCCAACTGAACCTGGAAGGAGGAAATGAGGGAAATGTTAAAATAAAATCAGGAACCTGGTTGGGGTTGCCGAAGAGCTAAGGAATCGAAGCCTGCTCTTACATGTTAAAAAACGGTCAATCAATCTATGTGGGTTCTACAACCAACAAATAATCCCCGCGATGATCAGATAATCGAAATGAAAAAAAGCAAAGAAAACATGAGAAGTGTTATTGTAGGTAAAGAGAATTAAACTTACCATTGGACTTTTGAATTTTTATCTATATCAAAAAGAATAATGTACCTTTGAGCAATGAGTCGAATCCGCTCCAGTCGTAAGAGAAAACCCTAACCCTCACAGTAAAACAGAAAAGAATGAAAAGTTAATAAAAGCCCTTATTCAACGCATCAACGCCGTACAGTAAGAGAGCCGGGTAAGGAGTTCGGTTAAAGTTGGTAGAGGCTTACCTTGCCATAGCTACCGATAGACCAGATTCTTCAACGTGAGCGTTATGGTTAACTGCTAACTTTGGCCTGGGTCTGTTGTTGAAGGAAAAATCCAAGTGGGAGCCGAGAGTTGCTCCGATCCTCCAGCAAACTAAAACACATTGAGTGAAATTCGCCAGCAAACCCTCGGGTTGTTACCCTAGCGATGAGAAGGAGAAAACCCAACCGTCGGGCCATGTTTGGACATATGTCAGGTTCAGGAACCAAACACAACTGCAGAAGACCGCAGAAAACCGCCAGGGAGAGAAAATATTCAAAAAATGGAATGCACACCTCCAAAATTCAGGGGATATCAATAATATTTATATATATGGTATTCACCAAAAAACATGAATGATGAAACATTGAAGGATAAATAAATATCCAACTGGTAATCACGATATCAAAAATATGAAATTTAAATATCATAATACAACATCCAAACAGAAATCACGGAAGTGAATAAGATGTGGAGTGCAAGTTAGAGCAACGCTCGTTTAGGCATTTACCCACCAGTCCCCAAGCTCCCAACATGATATACAACCCGATGTCCTCAAATTATCTAGGATCATGGGAACTGCCCCTTCAAAATATATATATTCCAAACCGGTCCCAACTGAACCTGGAAGGAGGAAATGAGGGAAATGTTAAAATAAAATCAGGAACCTGGTTGGGGTTGCCGAAGAGCTAAGGAATCGAAGCCTGCTCTTACTTGTTAAAAAACGGTCAATCAATCTGTGTGGGTTCTGCAACCAACAAATAATCCCTGCGATGATCAGATAATCGAAATGAAAAAAAGCAAAGAAAACATGAGAAGTGTTATTATAGGTAAAGAGAATTAAACTTTCCATTGGACTTTTGAATTTTTATCTATATCAAAAAGAATAATGTACCTTTGAGCAATGAGTCGAATCCGCTCCAGTCGTAAGAGAAAACCCTAACCCTCACAGTAAAACAGAAAAGAATGAAAAGTTAATAAAATCCCTTATTCAACGCATCAACGCCGTACAGTAAGAGAGCCGAGTAAGGAGTTCGGTTAAAGTTGGTAGAGGCTTACCTTGCCAGAGCTACCGATAGACCAGATTCTTCAATGTGAGCATTATGGTTAACTGTTAACTTTGGCCTGGGTCTGTTGTTGAAGGAAAAATCCAAGTGGGAGCCGAGAGTTGCTCCGATCCTCCAACAAACTAAAACACATTGAGTGAAACTCGCCAGCAAACCCTCGGGTTGTTACCCTAGCGATGAGAAGGAGAAAACCCAACCGTTGGGCCATGTTTGGACATATGTCAGGTTCAGGAACCAAACACAACCGCAGAAGACCGCAGAAAACCGCCAGGGAGAGAAAATATTCAAAAAATGGAATGCACACCTCCAAAATTCAGGGGATATCAATAATATTTATATATATGGTATTCACCAAAAAACATGAATGATGAAACATTGAAGGAGAAATAAATATCCGACTGGCAATCACGATATCAAAAATATGAAATTTAAATATCATAATATAGCATCCACCAGTCCCCAAGCTCCCAGCATGATATACAACCCGATGTCCTCAAATTATCTAGGATCATGGGAACTGCCCCTTCAAAATATATATATTCCAGACCAGTCCCAACTGAACCTGGAAGGAGGAAATGAGGGAAATGTTAAAATAAAATCAGGAATCTGGTTGGGGTTGCCGAAGAGCTAAGGAATCGAAGCCTGCTCTTACATGTTAAAAAACGCTCAATCAATCTGTGTGGGTTCTGCAACCAACAAATAATCCCCGCGATGATCAGATAATCAAAATGAAAAAAAGCAAAGGAAACATGAGAAGTGTTATTGTAGGTAAAGAGAATTAAACTTTCCATTGGACTTTTGAATTTTTATCTATATCAAAAAGAATAATGTACCTTTGAGCAATGAGTCGAATCCGCTCCAGTCGTAAGAGAAAACCCTAACCCTCACAGTAAAACAGAAAAGAATGAAAAGTTAATAAAAGCCCTTATTCAACGCATCAACGCCGTACAGTAAGAGAGCCGGGTAAGGAGTTCGGTTAAAGTTGGTAGAGGCTTACCTTGCCATAGCTACCGATAGACCAGATTCTTCAACGTGAGCGTTATGGTTAACTGTTAACTTTGGCCTGGGTCTGTTGTTGAAGGAAAAATCCAAGTGGGAGCCGAGAGTTGCTCCGATCCTCTAGCAAACTAAAACACATTGAGTGAAACTCGCCAGCAAACCCTCGGGTTGTTACCCTAGCGATGAGAAGGAGAAAACCCAACCGTCGGGCCAAGTTTGGACATATGTCAGGTTCAGGAACCAAACACAACCGCAGAAGACCGCAGAAAACCGCCAGGAATTATGCCCGCCCGATGCCAGGTGTCAGAATGAAGACGACAGGTATCCGACGCCACGTGTCAGCTGGAGAATGAAAGGGACGACGAAGGTCCCTTTCAAAAGGAAGGCCTATCGGCCTAATTATAAAATTTCTATTTTTATTTTGATTAATTACTTTTTACTATATATAAAAGCTAAAATTTCTAATTTGGACGTTAACATGAAATACATGTTAACGAACTTTAACAAATTTGAAATCAGTGCCCGTGCCACATCAGAGGACAACGGCACTCAAATCTTGAAAACCCGCATCAGCCAAGTCAGCAGAAAGTATTTAAAACACACATTTATTGGAATAAAAGATCGTGGAGGGTATCCGAGGCTATCGATTGCAGGTGGATAAAATGGCTATGATGTATTATGGAAAATAGTGAAATTGAAAAAGTCATAGCATGTTTTCCATCGGTCGAGAGAGCTCGTAGTGAGAGTTGTTGCTTAACCACTTAGCATGCACACGGGGAATGCAGACCCTCGTTGTTTCCAGCGAGAGGACGTGGTCGTTCAAGTGGTGATCTAGGACACGTGATGGGATTTCAGAAAAGGAGGCCGTCAGATTCCATTTCTGTGAACACCGTCTGTTCATTAATGGTATATATAACGATTACCTCTATTCATTGCAAGTATTTATAATAATTATTTCTATTTATGAAACTACATGTGTTCTTATCTCTATTATCCCTATTCAGGAAAATACATCTTGGGTAGTGGGTTCATTTCTGGTTTTTCTTTCTTTTGTGGATGATTTAGCAATGTCCATCGTTATTTCTCTCTTTTTGCTTGTAGCCATTAAGTGGGTTTTGGTTTTTTGTTTTTTACAGTTTAGATTTTGCCTTGGTTGATGTACTCCATGTTGTGAAGCTGTTAAAAAAAGTATGCACTGTTTCTTTGGAGTTCTTTTAGTTTTTTGGTTAAGTAGTACAAAAGTTATGCATTGTTTCTTTATCATGGAGTTGCAAAAAGATGGAGGACCGATATCTCGAGCATCACTGGAGAAAAGAAAAAAGAAGACGACGGAAAAGCAGCAGAAGGAAGGAAATGGAGAAAGGTACAATTTTATAAGCCAAACAAAATCCGAGATCTCCAAGATGGCCAGACAGCAGATAGGATAGATATTGATTGTATAATGTATTATACATGACGAAGATCATATCCACACAGCGGCCGATCAAAGATGACCTAGCTTACGGCTGGCCCCTTTCCTACTAATTTATAATTTTGGTATCTGTATTTTTTATTTTTTATGTTCAAAGGCGCCACCACCCTCAAACTCGTTTTGCTTTTTGCAGTTTTTCGTACGGAGCAACTTGGAAAACCATAAGAAATTAGGTATACCTGGCTTTGCTTCTCTTGGATGGGTACACAGATTAGATACATAATTCTTTATTGTCCCACTGACAAAGTGATATCGATCAGCTAGGCTGGCGTATCTAATCGGATTCCTGAAAATTCATTGTTTATCCTATTATGCTTTTTCACTATTCAATCTAGGACACTAGAACCAGCATCTTTAAAGAGCTTCCTTCACGCAGAAATAGGCAATCGCCGAGTATGTCTTGACCACTGTATTGTAATTGTGAGATTGGTTTTCAGTCAGAGCGAAAGGATAAGCCCTATCTGAAATTTTTGTCTAGCAGGTCTTTTATGTTACATTCTACAAGAGACTCCTGCACGATTTGGGCATTTTAGGATTAGTTAGGGAAGAATGGTTTTAGAGGTTTCCACCAATATGCTACCTCCTCAATGGGCCATTAGTACTCATATGAGTCAAAGTACGGTACTCATATGAGTCAAAGTAAGTACGGTACTCATTCTTCTCGCGTTGCTCTGCACTGTCATATCTCTCATGGGGTTAGCTTAGAAATTGTACCCTTGTTCGGCTTATCTCTATTATCCCTATTCAGGAAAATACATCTGTTCTTCAATTTTGTATATGGGTGATACCTTTTGCATTCAAACTGAGTGTAGCAGAGCAAAATGCTAGAGGGCAGAGCATCTTGGGTAGTGGGTTCGTTTCTGCTTTTTCTTTCTTTTGTGGATGATTTAGCAATGTCCATCACTATTTCTCTCTTTTTGCTTGTAGCCATTACTTGGGTTTTCGGTCTTTTTTTTTTACGGCTTAGATTTGCTTCTCCCTGCGAGATGAGAGGATATGTTGCCTTGGTTGATGTACTCCTCACATGTTGTTCTTTGGAGTTATTTTGGTTTTCTGGGTGAGTGTTAAAAGAGTTATGCACTGTTTCTTTATCATGCAGTTGCAAAAAGATGGAGGATCGATATCTGGAGCATCGCCGGAGAAAAGAAAAATGAAGAAAATGGGAAGGAAGGAAGGAAATGGAGAAGGGTACATTCGTCTCGCCAACAGGTACATTCCCTTTCCTGCGTCGTGTAGTTCAACGTTTTCTAAACGTGGGGTGCTGATAGAATCGACTGTGCTAGTTCTATCCGTTGGGTTGTACATCACTTCTAAATCGCATTTAAAGACTTCTACATTTGTTACATTCGTTTCTTTATTGTTTCTTTATTGAGTTTCTTTTGTTGTTTGAAAGATTGATAGGAGTTCGAGTGGAGACGTGGGACTCTGTTGTTAACATGCAACTTTTGGAAGATAATTATGGGAGGTATTCCTCATATACTTTATACTTAGAACGTCTTATATTTGTCTTTACTTTAGTTGCTAAAGAATTTATGTTATCATTTTTTTTAAAGAATTTATGTTGTATTTTGTAAGATAAGAAATTTACAAAAAAATAAATGAGATAATTAGAGTAATTTATTTGTTGATTATTTTTTATTATAAAATTTTTTTTTTCTTATAATTAACTTAATTTGTTTGTTTAATGTAATGTGATTTAATTTAGTTTTAAGTAACATTTATTATTACATATGTAAATGTTCTTTTGTTTTTTAGAGAAATAATATTGTGAAGATATTTCATTGTATTGTTTTGAATATAAAATATAAGTATTTTGGGGTTGTTAAAATTTAAAAGGAGAAAGGTAAAGAGAGAGGGAGAAAGGTAGAGAGAGAGAGTGGAGGTATAGGAAGAGAGACACAGGGAGGGAAAGATAGATAGGCGTAGAGAGACAGTGAGAGGGAATGGTAAAGTATAGAGTGAGGGAAGGAGGGAGTGGGAGAGAGGGGCAGAGATAGAGGGATAGGGTAGGGGAGAGGAAGGGGGAGAGGAAGGGATGAAAATTCCCACAAAATTTTCCTAATAAAGAAGAGAATGATGAAGAAATGGATCCTCCTACCAATGAAGAAGCCAAAAATACACAAGAAAACATAGAAAAGGGGTGCGTTAATCATGAAGTTTCAGGAACTCCAACACACACATCGAGGCATGAGATAATCACTCTAGTAATAGAGACGAGGGATTCAAAATATCATCGTGTATCTGAAAGTTCATATTCAGATAAGCAAAATCCAACAACAATGAATGAAGGGACCCAGCTAGAGTTTGTAATGGCCACTCCTTAACAGGAAGAATGAAAAAAGGTTAAAAGGAGGAAATGGAGAAAAGGGTGACATGTTTACCACCACTTGCAGTTGTATTTTTGGTCTTCGTGATCACCAATTTCGATTGGCAAGATTGAATGCTTTATCACTATCTACAACATGTAATTTTGCTTTCATTAATAAAATTACGATTATTTCCGAGGAAAGAAATTATATTATTTATAAATAATTATAAAAGAATCTGATTTTCAAATACACATTGAATAGTATAGTGGTTGTTACAATGACAAAAATTTGTCATTCATGATGTCATGGTTAATTCCCAAAATAAGTGATTTTTTTTTAAATAGACCATGGATAAGTTAATGCAAGCATTCAATTCATTTGAAGTGTATCTCTTGCATTGGATACCATGCATGCTTAAAATCATCATAGAAGTTATTCGTATCATTTTTATAGGCAATTTGTTTAGTGACCTTCCATATGGTATATTATATTGAAATTTTTTTGTGTGTTCTAGAATTCATAGACATATAAACACAGACAAGCACAATTGCAAACAAGTAAATACATTATATAAAATAAAAACACAAACATTTAAAACCCTATCATCATGAAATGTCCATTTGTAACTAATCATAAATATATGTTAAATAAAAATACTTACAAAGTAATTTTATTCTAATATATGCATTGAATAATGATACTTACTAACAAAAGAAAACCATAGTCATTTGCAAAAATAAATGAAATTTTGTTAAACTAAATGCTAATTTGAGCATATATAGTTTAATACACATTCAATTAATTGGAAGTGTAATTCTTAGATATTGTATTTTATGTGTGTAAAATCATCATAGATGTGACTTGCATCAAGTCAATAGTCAAGTTGGGCAATGGCCATCCATACGACATATTCTAATGAAAGTCTTTCTCGTGTTCTAAAGTTTATACACAAACAAGGGCATACAAAAACAAACACATACATTACATAAAATAAAAACACAAACATTTAAAATTCTATCATCATAAAAATTCTATCTAATTATAAAAACTGATTAATTAGAAAGTAATGTTCATTGATAGTGGTGCTTTTGAAAATTCAGATTCATTCATGATGTTGTTGTCATTTGCAGAAAAAACAAGGTTTTATTAAATTAAGCTACAAGTTAAAGATCAGTACTTTAGTATACAGATTCTACACATTGGCAAAGTACTTATTTTTGTGATTAAATATGTGTAAAAAAATTATACACATACAAATATAACAAACAACCAACGGAAAACAAGAGCAAAAAAAGAAGTACATAGCATAAACTAAAGTCACATACATTTAAAATTATATGATCATAAAACATCAATTTGTAAATTAATTTTTAAATTCTATGTTTATTTTGTTTGTATTTTATCATCATCACGAGGGACTTTTGATATATTTTAAATTTTCATTGAATGATTGTGGTTTCAAAAAATATCATTGTCATGGTCACTTGTGATGTTGTGATTGTTTGTATTGTTGAAAAGTATATATTGATTAAAACCAATCATGAAAACATGTTATTTTCAAACTTACAAAAAATGGTGATGATGCTTACAAAGAAAATCCACAGCCATCTATTTTCATCATATTATAACAAGTTATAAACTTCACCCATTTTGTATCATAACATATTAATTAACTAATAAATTAGTTATTTATTTTGTTTAAAGTGGCATTATTCATTCATTATTAATATCAGTTTATTTAAACAAATTAATAAATTTATATACTTCTTGTTAAGTTGGAAATGATTTTATATTAAAATTTTAAGTTAATTACAATAAAATTTTAGAAGTTTTTGAATGAACGGTTTATATTTATATATGAAATTTTCTTTAAAATATTAATAGTTGTAACGTGAGTGAGGAGGAGAACGGAGAGCGGGGCAAAAATGTGCGCTAGGGTTTTAACCTGCTGCAAAGTTGAATTCGCTACAATCGAGCTTATGCTTGTTTCTGTTGATCAAAGGAATCCAGACAGTGGAGTATTGTTGTTGCGATGGACATCAAAGGAGGACCCAAGCTGTATGGGAACCACACTGGAAGGGATTCAGGTGATCCAAAGTTGTTGGAAATATATGATCTGTGTAGAGAATTGGGATTCGGCTCATGGGTTTTTATTCCTGCTGGGATATTTTTTACGCAGTATCTTTTACTTATTCTCCCAAATCCACTATTTTTATTTTGCTTTCTTTCATATTTCGTCGTGGATGATAGTGGAATGGAGATGATCGGTAGATCCCTGCTAGGATCTGGAGCCGACTGGTCCATGGCATCGACTGGGCCTGCAGCGGCTCCCGTCCCGGCTGTGCCCGTGACGTATGAAGGTTCCATAAACCCTAGAGATAAGCCCCTGAAGGTGTTGAATGGGAATCCCAAACGGATGAAGCTGACAGCTCCCTCATTTACAAAGGATCTATGTAGCCATCATGGCTCTAAAGGTGTATTGCGCTTCGTGCCCATATGTCGTGGTCATGCCCGACGCCTTAAAGAATGATGAGGCACCAAATATTGGTGCGGAACCTGCGGCTCCAAAGGCGGTGGCCCTCAATGCCAAGGATCCAGCTGAGGCCACTAAAACTACTGCTCTGAAGGGCATGATGAATTCTATCCCCATGATCGTCTGCGGGGTAGCAAAGAGAGCCGAAAAGGAGTTTGGCTACAGGGAACAGGGAAATAGTTTCCTCAAGGAGCCCACAAAGATCCCATTGCATTATGGTGCACCTGAAGCTGCTTGGTCATGGTAACTCTAGACAAAATCAGAACCCTCATCACTCGTAAACCTTTTTTTATTTAAATTTTTTATTAAAGCCCCTTCGTAGATGTCATTATTTATCTGGGTTCATGCAATAGACTGTGTAATGCATTTTAAGAATCTTATCTCAAATCATTTTGGATATCCAACTGGATTACAATATCTAAGTTTTTGGGGCATACATCTCCAGGATCCCAAACCTCTCACATAATACAATGTTTTACTTGTGTCTCAGTTTTGGCACCAACGATTGGTGCCAAAACTACGGCTCCAATGGTGGTGGCTCTCAATGCCAAGGATCTAGTTGTAGCCATTTAGATTGCTACTCCGAGGGCTGTGATGAATTTTACCCCCAGGATCGTCTGTGGGGTCGCAAAGAAAGTCGAAAAGGAGTCTGGCTATAGGGAATAGAGAAATATTTTCCTGAAGAAGCCCACAAATATCCCATTACATTATGGCACACCTAAGGCTGCTTGGCCATGCCACCTCCAGACGGAATCATAACCCTCATCACTGGTAAATCCTTTTTGATTTAAAATTTGTATTAAAACCCTTTCGGAGATGTCACTATTGATCTTGGTTCACACAATAGACTATGGGATGCATTTGAAGAATCTTATCCCAAATCATTTTGGATATCCAGCTAGATTACAATATCTGATTTTTGGGGCAGAGCTCTCTAGGATCCCCAACCTCTCACATAATACAATATTTTACATGTGTCTACTATAATACTGAATTTGAGGTTGAGAGGTGGCACAAATTACAATAAAACAAATCATTCAGGAGGAGGCTCTCAGAGCAATTCAACCAAAAACACATAAATACATCAGAAGCACAAAAATGGAGGAAGTTCTTTCAAGAACATCCTCCAAAGGAAAAATTCACCTTCAACCTCAAAAAAGCAAGCTGGAACTAAACCATGTACATATATTGTGGAGAAATTGAATCACATCCTAAATTAAACATAGATATACCATAAACAAATGAGCATTGTAATATTTTGGTAAAACAAGCTATTATATACCGATTCAACTATTTCTGCACGAAAGCCACTGAGCTCTTTCACTGGATTTTTGCAAATGGCTGAGCTCTTTCACTAGATTTTTGCAAACTGCAGTGCTCACTATCATATTCACCTATGTTCTAAGGGGTTTTTCATTGTAAATTCCCATCAGCAAATGTTAGAGATATCGTACTATGGGAAGGACCATGGTTCTGGAGATCCATGGGTTTTTTCATCACACCATGGTTTCCAGAATTTGATGCAAATACTATGGTTGTATCTAGGATGCCAATTTGGGTTCATCTGCAAAACCTCACATTACATCTATAGAACCAGCCAAACCTTATAGGCATCAGAATCACCATTGGGTGACACATTAGAATGGACATACAAAGACTAGAGAAAATAATTTTCACATTCGCATGAATATGTGTAGAAGTAGATCTCAACAAAAGCTTGTCGACCACATTCAACTGAAGCACAAACAGTGGTGCTAGACACATACACTTGATTATCCAAATACAACATTTAGATGTAGAAACTATCGGCAAACATGACACCTACAAAATACGTGCCTGAAGCCAAAGAAAACACCTGTGTAAAGAAGAAAATAGAAAAACAGGCCAAGGGATGGCAATTTTCACCACCACGCTTTGATGAGGACGAGGAAGCTGGTGTGGAACATCCCATATCAATAAGGAAAATCATATGAACAAGGAATCAAAAACACATGAATTACATCCACAATCTTCGATGGACTCACACCTAGTAAATATACCAGACACAATGGATACCTGTGGATCCAAATGACTACATACCTTAGACAACTCTCATTCTGCTAAAGAAAATCCTGGACGTGAGGATGATACTTCACTTGCACGATACTTCACTTGCACTTATATCTTCGATGCTGATTCAAGGGGAGTGGTGCAGGGTGAAGAAGAAGAAAGGGAGAAAAACATGATTTTTCTCCCCATATGTACATTACCTTTTACAATTTTTGATTACTCATTAACTAGCCCATGAATGGGTCACATCATCTACAACATATAATTTTGTTTTAATTAATAAAATTAAGATCTTTCTCCTGGAAAAAACAATAATATTTGGAATGTCAAATAGGATAAAAGGAAATAATATAACCTTCACAAAAACCATTTGAAATACATTTATAATTGATTTTAAAATTAGTTGATTGTTACTAAATTAAAATTAAAAAAAAAAACATTTACAATAATAGAAAAATAATTTTTAACAAACAATTAAATAAAACTTTTAAAAAACTTTAATGTTGCATTAATATCATGAGAGTTAAAAAATTCATATATATATATATATATATATGATTTTTTTTTCCTTATATACATTTATTGAACATTTTATACAACAACCTTATAAATAATTAAATAGATGTTAATAAATAATTAAATAGATGTTAATATGAATTCATGTGGCCAACCAGAACCAAAAGGATAAGACACATACACAATTAGATGTTAAAAATAATTCACGTTGCCAACCATAACTAACAAGGTGAGATAAAGACACAATTAAATGTTAAAATGAATTCACTTTGCCCACATTTATTTACACTTCTGTAAATAAATGTTTACATATATCCTCTCGACTTTTACTCATTTACTCTACTCCACGCTCTACCAACAAATAAAGTCAGAACCACAACATCATTATCTTATCTTCTTCCCAATGAATGGAGTCAGGACCACAACGGATGGCTTTGTCTGAATTCGTTAATCGAATTACTACAGCTCCTGTATTTCGGCAACGTCCATCGTTACTCAGCTCCACAACAAGCCTAATAAGGCTATGACGAGTGGATTTTAAAAAATTCAATAAAATTGCATATAATTTAGTGGAATGAAGAAAATAACAGATGGTGGCAGGGTGAGCCCAGGGGTGAGCTTGGGCTACAGGAAATTAGAACCAAGGAATTGGAATTGGTCATTTTCAACTTCTTGCCACTATAGTCTACTTGTTATTGGTGATTATTGGAAGATAGTCTACTAATAAAATAATTTTTTTAACTAATAAATAAAATCATAAAATCATATAGGTTAATAATCATTTTTATTAAAGTTATATGGATTAATAATTTTAGTAATTAAAAAATAATTAATTTAAGCTATATGGATTAATAGTTCTTTTATTAGTAATTAAAAATAATTAATTTATATTTTTTTTAAATATTTTTAGGTTGGATAATTTGAATGATATATATATCAATAAAATATTTTTTTTAAAGTTTGAGATAATTTATTTTTTTCAATATTTTTAAGAGTTTTGCAAAACACTTCGATTATCAAAAATCTAGCTACTAAATAGCTAAAGGTTTTCTTAAGTACAACCAACTAGTTATTGGATTAAAACAATGAGGGCAATCATAAGGAATACGCATTAGTTATTAGTTACCAATAATATTTTGATCTATAAAACTATATATTAATATATGTATCATAAATTCACTAATTATAATGAATTTAATATTAGATATTTCTATATTTTGAACTATATATTAACCCCCACAAAATTGTTCCCCTTATTTAGTGTAACCTTTGACCACTATAATATCTGATACTATATGTGCCCCTTAACCTAAAACCATTATGAATTTCAAAACACTAATATGACCCATAACAACTAATTTACTATGATCACTCATACTCATAGATAATTACAAACCCTTCCATAATGCAACCTCTAACCAATGTTACTATTAAAAAAGAATGACACTTGATAATTATTAAGGGACTAACTCTAAAATTAATTAAACAATAGTGCACTATGAGCTTTAAAACACAATGAATTCTAGAAACTATGACCCCTAGTACACTTCACGATATTGACATTATAATTCTTGAAATTTTACAATAGGCATCAATTTTAATACTAACACATTAACTATAGCATTAAAATTATATATTTTATGTACTTAAAGTGCATAACATAGTGATAGTTGAGTTAAGTGCAACTCCAAATTCAATCTCATAAGAAAGGAATATAGTAAATGTTGTGTATTTTGGAGATGATATTTTGATTATCTATATTAACCCAAAAATCACTTTTCTTGAGACAACATATGGTAATGGTTTTGATTATCAATATTGACCCAAAACACACTTTTAGTTATATGTATTTCAAAATTATAAAATTTCTAAATTTCTAAATTGTGTATTTTTATGGTCTTTTCCTATTTGCACTATTCAATGGAATACAGATAATAAATATTCATTATTGGGTTCTTATTTTTTCATGTTTATATTATTTTGTTAAATATATGTATTGTTAAATTAAGTTTTTGATATCTAATTTTTTTTCTTATTTCTAAATTTTTCCTAATGAGAGAGAGTCATTTTTCATGAATAGGTAGAGTCTCTAACATTAAACTCACTATTCTACCATAAATTAGTCAAATCATCATGATGAGAAAAATATACAACTAGGGAAAACACATTGGTGACATGCTGAATATGAACCGGTATGAATGTGAAAATTTTAATAAGTCTATTTGGTTCCCTTCTTTACTAATTTGGATAGCCATGAAACAAACTTCACTAGTTACTCCTATAGAAATATTTAAAAATCTTCCAATAGATGGAGAGTACCTCAACACATACAAAAAATGTTCCCTCCCTCATCGCACATTCAATTGTCGCTACAAATAATTGAAGTTTGGTATGTTGACTCTTTAGATGTAGACCGGAAAGATATTCTGTATCAACCTACAATTCACAAAATGTATATATGATCAGTTAATAATCTAACATAATACAATTCCACCACAAGCTCAAGAAAAATAAGGGGATATGCTTTTAATCCTTCTGGATACCGAACAAGAAGAGGAAAGGGAAGCATAGTTAGACACAACCATTTAAATTTGACCTCATAGTACCTGTGACATAATCTCATAAGAATATTGCAAGCGAAGACTCACGGAGTTGGAAAACAATAGGGACATAAACATATACAATAAATGTGAATGAAATCTTTCTAGGTATTCAACTAGAAGACCCACAATATCAATAGAATCTACACTCAATCGCATGAAATACTTTTGAGATTACACTATAAAGGGTAGATATGAAAAGAAGCCTAGAGAATTAGAACAACTTCTAGAATAATCTATTGGGCCTGACGTCTTGCAGTTTATTGGACATGGAAAATATGTAACATTGAAGGATTACTATAGAAAATGATGGTATTTCAGCAAACACAGGAACATAAACAATCAACTCCAGACAAATTCAACATAGAAGGAAGCTCATCATAGGTAGAGGACAAAGGATAGTTGACTGAACATGACAGGAATAAAAATATCTTCAATATCGACTTGACTTTTGATTCACCCCATGTTACTACGATAACAATTATAGAAGAAAAAGATGATCAAGATAAAACCCGATCCAAGCGGACTAATCAGGACAAAATTTCATCCAAGCATTCTAGGTTTGATGACATATTAATTTGGATAGTAAAAATATTCAGCCATAAAGAGAACAACATGAAATGGGGATTTGGTTGGAATGTTATAACTAGGAAATAGAACAACATAATATAAACATTCCAATAAGAATTAATGATCCACCTTTTGCAGTCCAACAATTAGTACATAAGACGGTAATTATACTAATCATCATAGTTATAAGTTAATTCTTAGGTTTATGGAATATATTTAAACCCCATGGAATATTTTATAACATTCATAGTAATATTTACATATTTCACCGCTAAAATTTTCCACTAAGATTTTTTGTTGTTGTTGAAATATGCATGCAAGTTTATTTATTTTTATAAATAACCACAATATAATTTGTAATAAAATTATAATTTTGTTAATTTATATTGTTTTTTTAAGCTATGAAATGTGATAGGAATAATAGGTTACCCATTTTGATGGTTATCATGAATTGAATTTTATTTTCACTTCGATCCATTGGATTTATATGGCTTCCCTTGTTTGTCTTAATTTTATGTTAATATTTTCTTTTAACTTAAATTGGAAATAAATTACAAAATATATATTCCTATAATTATGGTCAATAGTACGAATAAATCTTCCATGTTTATAATTT
>APFE031212366.1:0-10318 GCA_000404065.3 Pinus taeda | reverse complement strand
TATGTGAAAAATAATAATGTATATAATAATTAGTTAACTAATTTATACTAATATATATAAGACCTAAATAAAATACGAAGGGTTATGAGTAATAAATTTTTAAAGAAACAGGTTACAATTAAACTACTAATGTTATATGTATAAACCTAATAATATATATAATTAATGAAATAAAAATGTTAAATAATTAATGTATTTTACGTTAAACTATAATGATACTATTAATTAATAAAATATTAACTGAACTAAAATCATATGAATTTCAACTTATAATGAAACCGGAGATATTTCCTATTAATCTAAAGGCTAACAATGACAGCTTAAATGCAATGCCATATGCCTTAATATTTGAATAATTTAAGCTTAATAATAATACATAAAAAACAAAAGTGATACTGCCTAAGACACACCTACGAAGAAACAACGCAGCCCACCATAGGCGAAAACCAGACTCCCCCAGAACAAACAACACGCCCAACCAGAGAAAGAACCTAGAGGAACCGAGGGGGGAGGAAGAAAACTTAAGACGCCAACGCAGGGATCCAATTTCTACTAACCTTCCACCCATCATCTCTGTTGAGATTGATGGGTCTTCGCTCTATTTCGATAGCTTCCCTTAATTTGCGATGATGAAACCGATCCACCCTGGCGATGACTTTGGCCTCTTCTATGCAGACATGATGCTTAGTTTTGTCCACATGCTCTGCAAGAGCTGAGGACTTTATTCTACCATGCCTCAGGTCCGCTGCGTGCTCACCAATCCTTTGCTGGATGGAGCGCCCTGTTTCCCCTATATAAGGGGTCCCACAAGAACAAGGAATCAGATAGACCCCTTTCATGTCCTTGGGGTCGACTGGATCCTTTACTGACCTCAGGGAGTTACGAATGGTTCTTAGAGGTCTGAAGGTTGAGGGGATGTCAAACCTCCTAAGGATCCGAGCAATCCGATCCGTGGTCCCTTGGATATATGGCATATGGACACCTGGATGGCGTTCTTTTGGCTCTTTTTTACTAAAAGCATTTTTGGAGGCAGTAAGGAAAGCCTTTTGGCCAAGGTGCCTGCTATATCCGTTCTTCACAAAGACATCGAGAAGGTGGTTTCTCTCCTTGTCCACATTGGTTGGTTCGAAACGCGTTGGCAGAAATTCTTTCTCATGTGATTTACGCTGAAGCTCTCCTTATACAGAATCCTCCTTATCACTGGTTTTCCCCTTGTGGGTTTTTCTGGGGTCAAAGTTGACCAAAAATCATTGTGTAAATTTTGTGTTTGTGCTTGTCATTATTTTCATATCAGATGGAAAAGAAAAGTGTAGACATAGTTTATAAATGTTTAAAAAAATTGCCTTAAATGTTTTATATTAGCTAACACTTTGGGGCTGTGGGCATTAAACACTATGCAAAAACATTGAATCTGGGAGGGCTATCAGCTTGCAAAAATTTTTACACAACAAAGAACTCAATGAACAGAAAGCTAAGGAGGTCCTGGCCATTAAGGACAATGAAGACTTACAATGACTTGAGACGCAGAGTGATTTGTCAATGTCAACTGATGTCTGCGAAGAATATAATTCAAATAGATATAGGAGAGACAAGTAAGGCAAAATAATGTTGTGTATTTTTTATAACCTTGTAAGTTGTGACACAGCAATTTATATACTTAGTTGAATAGCAAAGCAATAAAAAGATGACTAAAAGGAAGTTGGCTGTATCTCCACATCAATAGCATCAGGAAGTAGGGTTGATTGTTCACCTTTCAAGCATGCTAGCATGGAAAATAAGAATTCAAAATTCATGTGAAGAAATATAATTTTAAGAGAACATACTAACATGGAAAATAAGAATTCAAAATTCATGTCAAGAAATATAATTTGAAGAGAAGAATGCAATTTTGTTACTCATATCTTCAACAAACTTTATAAATGGCCAAAAATTGCTAGATTGTTGAATCAACAATGCACATCTATTCCTTGTGTTTTATGGTATATACCATTGAACCACTTATTTAGAGCAAACACAGGTTTTCTGTGATGAGTACATTTGAGTTGCAAAAATGTTATTCCTATGACAGTCTTTACCATGAGAGCCTGCACAACAACTCAGTGCTTGTATTTTCTGGCAGATACCTCGGAAGCAACGACCTAGAATCACTATCTCAAATATTGGTCGATTATTGGACAACATAAGTTTGTGAAATTCCAGATTGTCAAGAAATTGTATCAGTTGTGTATCATATCTGTTAGGACAATATTTATGATGACATATTACAGAGAGAGATGATCTATATGATCATGGCATGAATATGGAACGCAGCAGTGTATTACATGTCCCACCTTGACTAAATTTTTGAATGTATGATTCCACGGTTCCTGCTTAGGTTTATGAAAGAATACTAGATTTCATTCAGTTCATACAATGTCTTGCTGCTGTCTAGACGAAAGAATTTCAGCCATGTTTAGAGGATGAACCATTTCAAGAAGTGGAGGCTTGTAATGTACTTGCTTGGTAATAAAATATATAGATGGATATAATATTAGTAATTACTAATAATAGGAAATGCAGTGGATGCAGCCCTTAGTAAAAGTGTCAAGGAAGCTAGATATTCCTTGGGTGTATGTTCTCGTTGACTCAGGTCTTCATGGAAGCATATATTTTTTGACTTTGGCTGCACAAGTTACGTTTGACAGTCGGTCTTTTGAATGCTTGGTAGTTTCCATGGTAACATTCCCTCATTTTTTGTGGGATATTTTTAACTAATTAATATTTTTATTCCCAGAACTGTGAATTTGTTGATAGGTTGGCAGTTAGGATGATTAATAACTGGTAAGAATTAATAGGTAAAAGGTGGATAATTATCATATTTGTATATTTCCATTTGTAACTTCTGAGTTCTGAAGACAATTTTTAATCAATTGTTCTACTAAACATTCCATCAATCACCTCATTAAGTACTCTCAATCCCAATTATAGATTGAGAATTCAGAAATCGAAGGGGCTGGTTATCAATGTGTATGATGGTTTCTTACCAAGGATGTAGTTGCATGCTGCTTTGGTGCTTGAACGAGTGCAGACAAATTTAAAACTCCTTGTTATGTATGCTTTAGTTCAGCTTAGCTTGTGATATAATTTCAGAATGGTATGCAACTGGGCGACTTCCTTGTTCTAAGAACTATGCTAATGGCATATCATGAAGGATCAGTTTCTATCTTAGAAGGATACTCCAGATCAGGGAGAACAGGCACATGTACATGGCAGGGAGCTTCCTTTAGCATCTAACAGGTTTTATCTTCTTGAAGGCTTCATATGGGAGTTTTCTTATTTGTCAGATGGTTTGAGGGCGAGCTATGTACGAATAGTGATGAATGAATTTCATGCTACTCAGAAATTTATTTTTATTGGAAATGGTGTTAGGAATATGCCATTCTTTCACCTAAGTAAGGAAATTGTCTTACTAATTGTCATGAGTAGCTGTAGATAGAACTAATTTATCTTAATCTAGCTTCTGTTCAAGATGAAAATAAGCCTTCCGATATCTAAAATCTAGGCAAACATTGATTGAATCCTTTCAATAGCTTTGCTTCATTGCATGTAGTGGGTTAAGTGAAAAGACCAACTGTGGAAATGGAGTCGTTTTTCTCAAATTTTGTGAGAAAAGTACATTGTTTTGTAAGTTCCGCTATTTTGAGTAAATAAGCTTTTTGGTTGTCTAGTTGTTGTTACTTTTTTAGTTCTTTTACTAATTTTACTTTTCTGTAGAAAGCTGTTTTTTCCAGTTAGAGAATTTCTTGTTAAGGGATCTTGAAGTTGCAAGTTTTGTTGTTAGTCACTGCAACATACTAGTTAGTAGTATGTTATATATTAGTGTTTTATATTCTTAAGTGTGGAAGTTTTAGGTGTGCTGTTAAAGGAAAGTGATATAAACTACAAATGAATTGATGGATGGTAGGGAATAATTTAATTAATGTGGTGCATTATCTGTATACATGTAAAGAGCTCTATGGCTGACTTCTATAAAGTATTGGAGACAATACCGGGCATTTGGAGGAAATTGAACTATATTTTAGACCCAGGATTTGAAGTTTTGAGTTTTAATGTGTTGTGTTGCTTTCTGAAATCTAATTTTAGAAAGACCTTTCTTATTCAGTTTATTGACTTCTATGGAATTCAGGATGTACTGATTTTCATTCAACAATATTTGGTGTTTGCACTGGTTACTCTTTCAATGCCAAAAGTGATGATAAATCTTTGTTTTTGCTGTTAAAGTGCTGTTATCCTGGAGGAGGAGAATGCCATTATACACATTGATGCTGTGATTGATCCTTTGAGCTCCTCTGGTCAAAAGATCGCTCCACTTCTTCGCCTACTACAGAGATGGTTTCAACCTAGCATGCGGATTGTTATGAACCCTGTGGTAAGATTCTTAAAGGTTTTTTTTTTTGGGCTATCAATTCATGGACAATCCATTTGAAATCAATCAATTTTTTTGTTCATAATCAAGGGGTAATGTGGCAGTAAATGACATGGAGTTTAGAAAGGAACACAAATCAGGAAAGTAGGGAATGCATAATTTAAAGTGGGAAGTCTAATATAGAAGAGGATGCCAAAGAGGGACAGCGAGTTTATGAAATAGAAGGAAATGGGGTGATAGGATTTTGAATGTCAATGAGGATGGAAAATTCAGTTGTGTATCAAAAATGCAGTGCCTTGGTCTGTTTGCATTGTCATTACTGAGAGAAGTATCTACAAACAAGTTCAATAGGTCGAGCTCCAGAGATATGATAGATTAGGGCATGGAAAACTCTGAAATATTTACTCTTTAGGAAAATTGGTCAAAATTGTAGCTTTCATGATCGACCCATTCATGGTCTGAAGTTATTTCCCCTACAGAGATATGATAGATTAGGGCATGGAAAACTCTGAGATATTTACTATTTAGTAAACTTGGTCAAAATTGTAGCTTTCATGATCGACCCATTCATGGTCTGAAGTTATTTCCCCTAGTTGGTGATATAATTTATTCATTAAACAAGCCTTTACACTATCAGGAGACTTTATAGGGGAATATGGAACCAGGGCATTTGAGTAATTGGTTTAGGTCATTTTGGAGACAAACTGTAGTTGTGATGTCACCTTTCTGTATTTCTACTTGCTAGTGAGTTGGAATATGCTAGTTGTCAAGCACTTTCCTGTAGTTATTCTCTCTTTGATATGTGGGGCCTCTTCCATACATTTGGTTATGGGGATATTGAGACTAGGTATCATGGCTATTTTCTATAATTGGTAGTTAGGTGTCTCCCTCACACTTAAGAAGACTTTATGGGGGATATAGAATCAGGGTATTTTAAATTGAGTGCTTGTTTGGTTTATTTTGGAGACAATTATAATGGGTCCATTTTGATATTCAACTCCCTTGAGCATGGGGAGATGGTAGTTGTCAGGCATTTCTTGCTTACATACTTTTTGTGACATGATGATATTGGCACTATCATTGGTAGTTAGATATCTAACCTACATGGTATAGACTTTGGTGAATGATTATGTTTTGCACTACTCTCTTTTCTCATATAATATTTATTTTATGTTTCTTTGGAATTTATTACTCGTATTTTACATTTCCTGTTTTATGCGTTTGCTATTTAGTATTTAGTTCTTCTGGTGATAGATATACATTTTGATGCTCCTCTCAGAACATAAGATTTATGACAGGAACGTTGGAGAGCATTGCTTGGGTGCAGATAGGTGTACATCTACTGTGTCATTCGACATTTTTCATGTTTATCTGTTATCAGTATGGGTATGCTTTTACATGGGTGAGAAAATTATACCTGTCTACCTGTCTATTCTACATGAAAGGCTGTCGATGTAGGAACCACTAGTCAGTAGTGTTCTCCTCATCCCCTCACGACACCCATCTTCCCCCTTTTCGGAAACGTCCCCTCAGGACAGGGAAACGATCCCCTAGCACGTCCCCCTGCGTACCCTGATTTTTGGGAGTGTGGGGAAATGTCCCCTACTCGTCCCCAAATTCCCGGAGCGTGGGGGAGCGAGGAAAGGTGGGGGGGGGTCCCCATGGAACACTGGAAAAAACATATATTACTATGTTGGGTTATTGAGCTAAAAGAAACTCAGGAAATATAAATAATTTACTTTAGCAATTATGTTTAACTATTGATCTCGAGTAAGATGAGATCTAATGTTGATCGTTAGTCACTTTGGAGTTTAGTGTTAGGTTTATGGATATAGCTCAATGAAAATTTATAAAAGCAAGGCTAGGGAGAAGAGAAAGACACACTACAAGAGGACAAGATTGAGAGAGGCATCTCAGTGAGTAGTGTGTTGAGTCCTAAGGAGTGCAGAGAGGCTGGAGATCTAGATTTGCAGAGAATATTGAGCACTGACCAGGGCAGATCTGCTAGATCAGATCCAGGTTTATTTGTAATCTGTATTTGTTCAGTTGGGCCATTATCCCAGGCTGAGAGCCCAAGTAGGTTCTGCATTGTTGTTAATCATGAACTAATTTGATTGGGAAGAATCTGTTTGTGTTGTGTTTTTGTAGAGATTGGTTATTTTGCTTCCGCTAAGTTAAGAACCTATCTGTGTAAATTATTCAGTGGATCTTCTTTCTGCTAGTTTAGTGATTTAACGAGTGCTAGGTTTAATGGAAATTAACAGTAACTTCCCCGTAATTTGAGCCATTTATGCACTCGTTGCTTTTGTATATAACATGGTGTGAAATTCTCTAGATATCAAGTTGTATTACACTTTATCTTTGTAGATTTTTGGATGTAGATAAAGTTATCTTTACCTTATCATATTCATTTTTGTTTAGACGTGCTTTGTATTTAATAAGCTCATGAGTCATTATATTTGCAAAATTTTCTCATTGGATTTTGAGATGGAGCCTTTGGTCCTATGAGCCTCAAATTATAATAAGAACCCAAGAATGTCTTATCCATTCTCATGTCATGAACATTAGAGTTATGCATGTTCCTTCCTCCATGACCTCTTGCTTTGTTGTTAATGCCCTTGTGTTGATGTTTATAAAAGATGAATAAGTGATGCTTATTGCATCTTTTCTAGAAGTAGGCATCATTTAGGAAAGTAAATTGCTTGATAGTTTGTATAATATCACCTTTTCTTAGATGCTATTCACTGATCTAGCTTGTTAGTCCTTGTAGTGAATGTGTTAGGAGTAGTGTTATTGGAACTGACTAGAATCGACCAGTCCGGAGCAGTTCACAATGAAGAGTGGTCGAGCTAGTTGTTGAACTTGGTGGTTTGAAGCGAACAAAGTTCCTTCTACAAATTAATTACTCCGGAACACTTGGAATATAAAGATATCCCTGAGGATACAAGAATATATATTAAAATGCATGAATAAGAATTGATTTTACAATGAAAACGAGAGGCTTGCTTATATACCAAGCAAGTGTCTCTTCATGGGGAGTGATGTCTCATTTAGACCATCTCTTCAACCTAATTACAAATTAACTAATAATTATTTATGATTATTGTCATTTACATTATTTCCTATATGTTTATTCATAACATTGCCTTCTTCCTCAAAAAGCTTTGAGGACAAAGCTTGTTAATGAAAAAGGATTGATCTCTTTTTCGGCTTTGAATGTCTTTATTGTCTCGGAATTGTCATCTTTGTTGATACATGTTGATATGATCCTCTAAGTGACAAACAAAACTGTCTCACTGAGAAATGATAAGACCATCCTAGATTAATCTTTTATGTAATATTCTGATCACCGGAATTTTGTAACGACTTGTCATCAAAGGAATGGATTGAGGTTACATCACTTTTCCTTGGAACATCAATTTGTTGTTTCTGTTTTGAATGGTCCTAATGTGTAGCATGGTTGATTTGTCTACTCTCTTGCCAATAGGGAACTTTTTGCTTTGACATTCCCTTATTAAGTGTGTGGAAATTTTTTGATTTACTTCAAGGGACGATGTTGTTGAGTTGGTTACAAAACGTTCACTTGGGATGTTAATCATCTGAACTACAACATCTAAGTGTGTTGTTTCTTCAATTGTCTTGTCTTCTTGAGTTGTCATATTCACTGGATTGGTATTCGTTCCCTTATCTTCAACTTGGACTGTTACGATTAGAGATTTCGATACTTCTTCTTGAGTGAATTGTTCTAGGTTGTCTCTTAATGCTTTCTTATCATCCTTAAGTTTCTTAATTTGAGTGAGTAAACTTTGATTATGGTTTCTCAGATGTAAAAGTTCTTTGATTTCTGATTCATCAATCTTATTTTCAATGTTTTGACTTTTAAGTTTTTCATCTTACAGATCTTTGATTTGTTCTAATAAATTTTTATTAAGGTTCTTTAAACGTAAGGTTTCCTCTTCTTGTTCTGATAAGTGCTTCTTGAGTTCTTTCTTTGTGATCTTAGTCTTCTTCACTTGTGCCAATAATTTTTTGACGTGGTTCTTGACACGAGATATTTCTTCATCCTTTTTCCATTACTTCTCTGTAATCATATCCACAAGACAATTATGTTCGTGTTCTAACGCTTTCTTGTTTTGTTGAAGTTTGGCTGTTTTGCCATTCTCTTGATCTTTTAGTTGCACTTTCTTGGTACACTGGATTACATTGTTTTGTGGGAGTGGTGATGGACATTCAACTTGCAATTGGGATTCCCATTTCTTTCTATCCTCATTAAAATCAACATGTTGTCACTCAAGTATTGCCATTAATTGTTCTATATCTCTTACGAATGATTTTTGTTCATTATTTAGAGATTCCATTTTTTTTTTCTTTTTTCTTTTTCTTCACTTCTTTTAACTTTGGAATCTTTTTTAAATTTTATTTAAATAACCACTTTCCTCTATTTAAAACATCCTTTTATCTTTATTAGGTACTTTAGATTTTTTTATTGAATTCTTGATAATTCTTATTTGAAATATAATTTTTTTTAATTAAATAAATATTCTATTTTATTTAATATATAACTTATTTAACCCCAGTTATATATCATATTACGTTTATTAACTTATATTTAAAATAACCAAATATAATATAGTTAATATTAATGAATGATTTTTATTTTTTTTATGGTTGATAAAATATGATGATACCTCGTGACTCAAAACCCTCTTGGCGGCGTTTCATACCTAGTCGCCTTAGGAACCGCTGTGACATTCTCTGTTGATACTTTGAGTCAGATTTTTGACAATGTCTGCTTCGAGGTCACAGCTACGTCGAGAATTTGTTACATCGTGGACAGATAGGTTGCAGTAGACGCGACACAATGGTTAATGGATGATGAGCGTGCGCGGAGGCTGGAATTGAGCAACTGTAGCAAATGTGCCTGCGTGGAAGGCAATTTCTAAGACTTGGTGATTTCCTAATATGTTTCAATTCAAAGTATTTTACCACTCATAGAACTATGTTGAAGCTGGGATTAATAAAATAAAATTGAGGAGTTGTGATGTTTGGCTCTCTTGCGACGTCTCTTCAGATTCAATAATTCCCAACATCCTGTATATAGAAAATTTGGACAGAAATCTATACAGTTTTGTGGCCCAAGAAAGCGAATGGCTTTGACATTAGCGACAAAGGAAGGCAGTTGGATGGTTGTGTACGACAGAGATATATAGGCAGCGGGGATAGCGGTGGAGGCGGCTGGGGCAGCTACATCGATGGTTGTGGCCGTTGGTGGGTCACGTCAGAGCAGTCACGATGTTTGACTGCACATGGGCCGGACGTGTTGTATAGCATTGACGGGGGAGCGGAGAGGGAGCCCAACACCAAACGGACCACGATGCTGCAGGTGGATGCGGTCGGTGGGTGACGAATAGTGGCAAGGGATAAGGTTGCAGCAAATGGCGGACAACAAAGTTGTCAGAATGGCGACATCGGCAGCAACAAGGGAACGATAGGCACAACGAAGAAGGCAGCTGGGAATGAAACGATGGAAGTGAGGTCTGCAACAATGACTGAATAATAATTTTTTTTGTTTGTTTTGAAGTGGAGGCTTATTTGTAGCACTACACTGAGGCGGGAAGGGACTCATAGCGACCTGTGGCAGAATGCGGACAGACGGCCAGTAGTAGTGGTTGCGATAGCAGTTTGCAGGTCGATGGAATCATCCAAGTGGCAACAACATTAAGGTTGCGCTACGTACTCTGACTTCCACTGTTGTTGGTACATACGATTTTGATTTTGATTTTTGATTTATTTATTTTTTATATTTGAATCTTGATTTTTTTTTTTTTAATTACTCTCTTTGTTTTGCTCTTTTTTAACTTGTATGTAAGTATATGTATTTTTTTATATAACCTTTATATATATATATACCCC
>APFE031212363.1:0-15022 GCA_000404065.3 Pinus taeda | reverse complement strand
GGTGCAGTCATACCTTCCATATAGACACCAAGCATACCAAAACAGTAATTTAATTCAGAGGAATAACACATACCTGGTCTATTAGACACCAGTAGTTATAACTCCAGAAGTTCACCTGCAATTTAAAGATTTGCTCTTATCCTCCCAGCCATGAGATCCAACGCTATGTTGGGTTCTCCCCCCGAGCAGTCTTGGAGGCCTGCAGCCCTCAACAGGTCTATTGCACAGTTGTGCTAGGGTTATCTGGTCCTCACCAGACTTAACCCTTCTTTTCTTTCTCTTTTTCTTTCTTCGGTTCTCTCCCCCTCTGTCCTCCCAGACCAGGGATTTTTTCCCTTCCCAGGACTTTTCCTGCCTGAAGGGTTAGTTCCTTTTCAGTTTTTATAACTGTTTCTTTTTTTAGAAATTCTCCTTTAGGAGACTGCCAGCATTTTAAAATATCTTCCATTCATAAAATAAATAATATCATTCAACAGAGTAATTAATAATTCACATAAGTTTCTTACCATAGTAACTTTCATAATTACATGTTTTTACGGGGTCATCACATCTTCCCCCCTGGGATTGGACATCGTCCCGATGTCTATTCCCATTAAACAAGTATGGGTAAACTTTCCTCATAATTTCCTCGTCTTCCCATGTAGCCTCCTGAGGCCCGTAGTGTTGCCACAACACTTTAATTTGGGTAATAACCCGTTTCCGCAGCCGCACTTTTCTCCGATCGAGAATGCTCTGTGGTTCGACCAGAACCTCGCCTTCCGGTTCGACCTGCAAACAATCAATAATTTAATCAGTTTCCATTAAGCGTATCTTCCTGTTCCAAAACATTGGACTAAATTTCTTACCCGAACATCTTGCCATTTAATCACATGTTTAGGGTCGTATACATATTTCTTTAGGACAGAGACGTGGAACACGTTGTAAATTCTAATGTGGCTCGGCAAGGCAATTTGGAAAGCCACCGGCCCCACTCTAGCCAAGATCTGGAAAGGACCAAAGTACCGAGGAGCCGGCTTGGCGCATCCGCTCCATTGCAATGTGCTCCTTCTGGCTTGGATCCTTACAAACACGTGGTCACCAATCTGATATTCCTTAAACCTTATTTTTCTGTCTGCAAAACTTTTTTGCCAATCCTGTGCAGCCTTCAAATTGGCACGCACCTTTTTCACCATATCCTCCATCTCTTTAAGCATTTCCAGACCCAAACTCAGCTTATCCTCAGGCCCACCCCAACTTGAGGGTGTGCAGCATTTTCGCCCATACAGAACCTCAAAAGGGCTTAGTTTTGTCGAGGAATGATATCCATTGTTATATGCCAATTCCACTAGATGCAAATATTCTTCCCATTGGGTTGGTTTCGTCATCACATACACCCTCAACATATCTTCCAACACTTGATTCACCCGCTCGGTTTGACCATCGGTCTGCGGATGATATGCAGTGCTAAAGTTGAGCTGAGTTCCCAACTCAACAAACAACGTCCTCCAAGAGGTGGATGTGAATTTTACATCCCGATTTGAAATGATTACCTTTGGTAGTCCATGCAATCTGAACACATTTTGCATAAAAAGGTGAGCAATTTGTACCGCTTTATAAGTGGAATGCACGGGTATGAAGTGTGCCGCTTTACTCAATTTATCCACCACTACCATGATGGAATCATGGTTCTTCCTTGTTTGAGGCAAACCAGTTATAAAATCCATGGAAATGGTTTCCCATTTCCATTCTAGAATTGGCAAAGGTTGTAACAGCCCTGTCGGATGCTGATGTTCTGCCTTAATCTGCTGACACTCTAAGCACCTGGCCAAGTAATCAATCACTTGCTTCTTCATTCTAGGCCAGAAGTAATCTTTCCTTAGTGCAGTGACCATCTTTTGGTATCTTGGATGGCCAGTATAGTGGCTGGTATGGAACTCATCCAGAATCAGGTTCTTAAGGTTATTTGAATTAGGTACATATAATTTCTTATTAAAGTACAGCATACGAGCATTGTCCAATGTATAACCTTGCTGCAAACTTTCATTATCTGATTGCTGTACCTGCTGTTTTATCTGTTGGTATTCAGCATCCTGATTTGCTGCTGCTTTAATATGTTCAAACAGAGAATTTCGCCACTTTCTGACTGAAAGTTCGCACAAACACTGCACCTTTTGACTCAATGCATCAGCCACCCGGTTCTCCTTGCCCTTTAAGTGCTTGATCTCGAAATCAAATCCGCTTAGGAAATCTGCCCAACGACCTTGTCTTGCATTCAAAGTAGGTTGACTGAAATAATTAGTGAAGCTGTGGTGATCTGTTAACAACAAAAATTTCCTTCCCAAGAGGTAATGGCGCCACATTTTTAGCACATGAATAACAGCTGTTAATTCTAGGTCGTACGCAGAGTACTTTTTCTCATGCTCTTTTAATTTTCTCGACTCATACGCAATTACTTTCCCTTCCTGCATTAATACTCCTCCCACACCCTCTTTACTTGCATCAGTACACACAACGTAATCCTTATTAGGATCGGCTATACTCACAATGGGTGCAGTGGTGAGTAAATGCTTCAATTGATCAAAACTCTGCTGACATTCCGCTGTCCACTTAAATACTTTTCCTTTTTTCTGCAACGAAGTGATAGGGTAAGCTATCCTTGAGAACCCTTCCACAAATCTTCGATAATAGCCAGCTAGTCCCATAAAGGATCTGATATCGGCTACATCCTTGGGTATGGGCCATTCCATAATCGTCTTTATTTTCTCCGGATCTACAGCTATTCCTTCTTTGGTAATCACATGGCCCAAATATTGGATTTCCTCCTTGAAAAAGTCACACTTACTAAATTTGGCATACAGCTGATGTTCCCGAAGGGTTTGCAACACCATCCGGAGGTGTTCTTTGTGTTCCTCATGGGAACGAGAATATATCAGAATGTCATCTATGAATATCAGCACAAATTTGTCCAGAAACCCGTGAAACACGCTGTTCATTAAACACATAAAGGTAGCGGGTGCGTTGGTCAAGCCAAAAGGCAGCACCACAAATTCGTAATCCCCGTAGCGTGTTCTGAAAGCGGTTTTGGCAATGTCTTCTTCCTTAATTCTGATCTAATGATAACCAGATCACAAATCGATCTTGGAAAATACCTTTGCTCCCTTCACTTTATCGAAGAGTTCGTCTATCCGAGGCAGGGGGTACTTATTCTTGATCATGAGCTTGTTCAGCTGACGATAGTCTATACACATACGGAGGGTTCCATCTTTCTTTTTGACAAATAGTACTGGAGCTCCCCACGGTGATACGCTGGGGTGGATATAATTCTTGTCCAGCAACTCTTGCAGTTGCATTTTTAATTCTGTCAACTCAGGTACGCTCATCTGGCACGGCGCTCGTGACACCGGGGCTGCCCCAGGTATTAACTCTATAGTAAAATCTATGTCCCTTTTCGGAGGCAGTCCTGGTACCTCTTCAGGAAAGACATCCACAAATTCTTGCACTATCGGAATGTTGTCTATTGCAGATACTTTGTCTTTCTGGTTTGCATAACCAACTTGAATAACGTAAATTTGACACTTTTTCCTTAGACACTTAGCTAGCTGAGAGGCAGTGATAGGACGGATCTGTACAGGGTGTTTAATTCCCTGTAATTCTTGTTGCTGTCCCAAGTCATCCTTGTAATAAATGGTTTTGGTCTTGCAGTTCACCAACGACCAATGCTTTTCCATCCAATCCATACCAATCAGGATGTCATAGGACCCCAATGGAAGCACATTCAGGTCTGTTGGAATTGACTATCCAGCTATGCTGAAAGGACAGTTATTAATTTTGGCTAAGACTCTTCTTTTAGCTCCTGTGGCCAGTTGTACCAGCCATGGGTTCTTGAACTTTTCAGAAGACAGCTTACACTGTTCTACTACTTTTGGGCTAACATAACTTAAGGTAGCTCCTGGGTCAATAAGAACAGCTATAGAAAAATTGGAAATTTTACCTTCAAATTCCACCATGCTCGGCTGGTATTCTGCTTGACGGTCCTCCAGGGCTGCGTTGATCCTTGGCATGCTGCGCGCCACTTCTCCCACCGTTGATGCCTCTTGGATCTGAGATATTTGATCCACTCCTTTACGCTGAGGGAAATTCTTCACGTAGTGTGGGCCTCCACAACCCCAACATTGGACTGGAGGTCTGGTCATCCCTTCAAGATCTGACCTGGCAGGTGGTTCACTGATTCTGCTCTCACTTGGCTTAGTCCGAAAGGTACTCTTTGCTACGTTTCTGCCAATCTGTCCCTTACCAGTAACCTTGCTGCCATTACCACGACTTCCTTTGCTATTACCAGCAATTTTGTTGCTTTTTCTTTCATTCCATCTTTTATTTGAAGTGTATCCTTTCTGCTTGTTTTGCTGGTAACAGATTCTTGCCTTACGAATCGCCTCATCCATTGTTCTGGGATTATCAAACTCAATGCGCTCTCTTATGTAGGCTGGTAGACTCCTCACAAATCTCTGCACTTTGGCCTTCTCCTCCTTGATATATGGTACATAACGAAGCAGGGAGGTGAAGCGGTTAATGAACTCGTCCATGGACTGTTGTCCCAGACGTAAATCATGGAACTCCCATGCCTTCTCATCATAGAAACGCTCAGTTAGATATCTCTCCTTGAAGTACTTTTGAAACTTTTCCCAGGTTATGTTCTTCTCATTTACTCCTTTTACAATTTTGATTTCTTTGCACCACAAGGTTGCTTTGCCCTGTAGCTGAAAGATGGCCATCCGTGCCTTCAAATTCTGATCATACTCATACAGCTGAAAATACTTGTTAATGTTAATTAACCAAGCCTCTGCCACTTCCTCTTGTTCTCCATCAAAATGTGGAGGTTTGATTTTCCGGAATTCTCCTTGTAATTCCATTCTCTGTCTCTTTGGCGTCTGTTGTTCTACTACATTGTCAGAATGATCTTCCTTCTCCTCTGAAATTTCAAGTGCATAATTTCGTTCTTCAGTTGCCCTTTGCTGTTCCGCACTGGGATTGGCTAATGGTGGATTTTGTCTTTCCGACAGACTCTTCAATATTCTTTCCTGTTCCACTGTCAATCGTGCGTTGTCTTCTCGTAGACGTGCCATTTCATCTTTCAATTCTTGAACAGTTTGCAGTATCGCCAGATTGGTACTGCGTGTCTCTGCACCGAGCTGTATCCACAGCTCTGGATTTTCTCGAGTAATGCCATCTGCTCCCTGCATTCCCTCCATATTTACTGTTGACTGTTATCACTTCCTGTTCCTGAATCTATTTCCTAATAAATAAACAGAAATCAATTAGCGAAATTTAATTCTTCCTCATACATATACTATATGATAAATCCATGCAGCTGGATCTTACTGCTCCAGAGGCCACAGTTTTGAAACCTCTGCTCTGATACCACATTGTCACACTCCACAGCAAATAAAAAAAAAAATTATATGGTGGTAACCTTATTGTCACGTGGACCTTATAAAATCGATCCTAATAACCATAAAAATATATATATTTACTTGTAATTATTAAGCACTAACCGTGCCACTATGATGTTTCCATATGATTATTAATCACCGAGCTTGGTGTTATCATAAGACTTATGGATTCAAATCCTTAACGATTCTCACCATTCAAATGAGGTCAACGGAAAAAGGCCACCAGTTGCTTTCCGATCTGTTTCCATGCCAAGTGTGGTCGGGAAACTAAATGGCCTTACCTACTCTGGCCAGGTGTCAATCCGTTGGACAGAGACCATGTGAAACTTTGGAAAGTCTGCCAGGTTCGCATGCCAACTGATATGCAAGGGACGGTGAGGATTCTCTCCTTTGATCTGAGGGTCAATATCGTTTCAGGTTTTATCGGCCTCATAAAGCCCACCAAGTTTTTCTTCGCGGGTTCATTTGCACTTGGAGGAAGGCCGAGCCCTCGCTCCCAAATGGCGGTTCTAACCCCGCAAACTATGCCAGGTTGCGGCAAGCTAGCACAGGTATCTATCACTACAACCATAGCTTCGAATGTATATTTCATTAGGTATAATACTGTGCATTCTTTATTGGGTTTACCGGTTGGGTTAATACATTCATGTTTAATTCATTGAATCTTCGTGTACAGGGCGCGCTTCAAACCCTTACCACTCAGGAGTGGATTGGAATGACAGCAGCGGAACATTCCAGGTATTGAACCCTTCGCATACAATATAGTAGTTAGGTTAATATAAAAGGCGGAAGTAACAGGTATATTCCTATGTGTTTCCTTCGGCCTGAAAGGGGTTTCCTCACGGCATTCTTCAATGTGTGACTCAGGGTTTCCACCTTCGGCGGAACCTTAGCTGAGATGTGAGGTCGGCTTTCCCATGCCGGTACCTGCGCCTTCTCTGGTTACAGTCTTTGTTGTATTATTTGTTATCATTTGTATATTTATATTCAGGGATTCACGGCTCCCCTCGCCGGACCCTAACGAGATAGATCATGACTTCTTTTGTTTGGGAATGTGCCATTTTGAATGCCCTGAGTTCATATTAGACTCTGGTTCTCGAAGTATTTAATGTACAGACTTTTGTGGCACTCATCCGGGCTATTTATCCACTGTTAATATATGGTTAACTTTTTCGTATGCCTGCACAATATGTTATGCATGATTCCATTCAAGTTTCTGCGCCTACAGTTTGTTCATTGCACATATATATATATATGCTCCATTGGTTCAAGCTTTTAAATGTAATATTGCAAGTCTTTTCCATTCCAATGTTCTATATTTACCGCTCGTTTCGTTATGGATACTTTGTTTCTCTATTAACAGGCTGAGACGTAAATCTTTCGAGGGTTTCGTCTCCATAATTTCTGTTATAGTTTATCAGGGTTTGCATGGAAATAGCGACTGTATGGCCGTCTCTATGGCGGTTCTATAACGCCATGATACGTTGATATGTGCTTTATGTTAAACAACTTTAGTTTGACTTGTTCCTGTTTAATATATTTATTTCGTTTCAAGCTTTAAATACAGTCAAGGGTTCCATATTGGAACGGTCGAGGGTCTCCTCTTGAGATGGTTGAGGGTTTATTTTTGGAAATGGTCGAGGGTTTCATCCATACCATGAACCGTTTCCACAGGCTCACGGCATGCCCCGAAAGTATTAGAAAAGGACTGTTAGGTGTTATTTATCAGTTTTCTATACTCTTATAATGCTAGTTTTGTACAGAACCCTGCTTATGGTTGACTGTAAAATACCTTACGCTCTCGCATGTTCTGTATATTGATATGAACCCTCAGGTTCTAAGTATTGTTACTATGTTTCAATTTTCAATATGGTTTGAGCATTATTCTGATACACTACATGTATCCCCTTCACGCGGTTAACATAAATCTTTCTTTAAAAGTTACTCGTATCAGACTTTTATATGCACTTGCAATGTTCTTAGATAACTATCATGCATCATTGTTCTTCAGGTGTCTGGCTTGCCCTCTGTACAGTTATCTTTACAGATATCAGGCATTATTCTTACACAGTTATCATGCTTGTTTTCTTTACAATTATTATGCAAATAATATAATAGATAGATCCTAGTGTTTGATTAGCCAGTCTCAGGCACTTTGAAACACTTGTAATGATATTATATACATGTTGTCCCATCTAATCCTTAACAGATATTCAGGTGCAGTCATACCTTCCATATAGACACCAAGCATACCAAAACAGTAATTTAATTCAGAGGAATAACACATACCTGGTCTATTAGACACCAGTAGTTATAACTCCAGAAGTTCACCTGCAATTTAAAGATTTGCTCTTATCCTCCCAGCCATGAGATCCAACGCTATGTTGGGTTCTCCCCCCGAGCAGTCCTGCAGGCCTGCAGCCCTCAACAGGTCTATTGCAAAGTTGTGCTAGGGTTATCTGGTCCTCACCAGACTTAACCCTTCTTTTCTTTCTCTTTTTCTTTCTTCAATTCTCTCCCCCTCTGTCCTCCCAGACCAGGGATTTTTCCCCTTCCCAGGACTTTTCCTGGCTGAACACACAACAAACTCAATCACAAAATTGATTAAACACACAACAAACTCAATCACAATTTAAATTTAAGACAAAATAGAGAAGAAATGTGCACCTCCCAGTGCCTACATTCAACACACTACACGTCCAAAAAGCCAATAATGTCATACATATAGGCTTCGAGATCAGTTGATGAGTTATAACAATCTCATCAAAAATAAGATCACACAATAAACAATAAGCTAAAATAATCTATATTTCTCCATTATTCTATATTAAATAATGGTCCATTTTACCATATTTAATTTATTTAATAATCAGAAAAAAAAAAATCAATACTTATTATATACCAAGATTTTTAAGCAGGAATTTTCACCCCATTTTACTACAGATATTAGTAACTTCTAACTTAAGACTTACAATAAACTTTCAATATAAAAATATTTTTAACTATAATATTCATCTCCATTTTACCATGGATACTATCAACATGGAAATTATGACTTATCATTACCATTTGCTCCAAAATTATAACTCATTCAAATTCAAATATTTTAAGAATATTTTTATTTTTATTTTATTTTATAACAATTTTTAAATTAAATCTAAAAGCAAAAAATAAAGAGATATTATAGTGGTGTAAAAGTTTATAACCATTTACATGCATAAAAAAATAATAAAAGCTTAAAAAAATTACTTAGAAAAATGTAAAAATGTTATACAAATTTTTTACTCATTAAAAATAAATAAAAATATAAAAAAATAATTATCATTAAAACATTTTAACTTGTTAAAATATAAAATATTATAAATTTAAATATTATAGTTATAATTAATAATAATTAAGTTTCTATTCAGCTTCACCATAAGAACCTAAAGATAAAATCTATAGAACGTTGAAGCAGTTCACTTGGCCTTCGCTTCTTACATGGATAGACTTTTAAGTGCAAATTTAGAATTGAGAGAATTCAAGACCCGTTCACATTCTTCTCGACGAAGAATTGCCAACTTAGCGTTTGAAATGCATCATGAATAATTACATCGGGATCCAAATGTTTCACTTCCGTCCGAACAATGATATTAGATTCTGAAATATCAGTTAATTGGTCTGCCGCCCGCAGTGGAAATTCAAGTTGTATATGAGTTCTGTTAAAAATGCTCTCTATTTTCTCATGGAAAAAGGTTGGATTCCCTCTGCTGAGACTGTTACCTAATATGATAATCTTATTTAAATTGGCAGGCGTGCTGTTTGCATTCAAAACATTCTCGGTTAGAAAATCTGCGCAGTGGGGCATGAAAAATAGCGTTGGCCTATCCACTGTTCGTCTGCAATTTTCGTTGTGATAGAGAACATCACAGCCGAGGACATGTAGGGCAGTTTCGTCAGCAAAAGACAGAAGCGGATCGTACACAACGATATCATCAATCCATTCAAATTTCCCCTTCAATAAAAGGGCAAAAGCCAACTGCGTGCAACTACAATGTACCCCATATTCTTCATCTAAGTTGGCTGGCTCCAGCGGTCCAAGGCCATAGAGAACTAGCTGTAATTGTGAATGAGGGGATGTGGCTATCACCCTCTTTATTTGGGCAACCATTTCTGGGCTCTCCAATTGTTTCAGAGCTTCCTTATAAAACAATGATTTCTCCAACTCGTCCAGATTCAACAATACTTTTTGGATTCTTGCCTCAACTCTTGGATTATCCATTGGATTAGCTGCCATGGCGGAAAAAGCCTCAGCCGCTACTTAGAAAACAGTAGTAAAATACGTCGCCCTTCAAACCTAGATAATCAATGAGTGAGAAAAGGTGACTGCAGAATTATACCTTTTTATATTTCTGAGTTATGTCCAAGTGGCTAGCGGTGTGTCGCTTAAACGGAATAGTGCGACCCCTTTACTCTAAATTGCTTGCATGCATGGCATACGTTCTTTGAATTAATAATTCATCCAAACATGCATGGCAAACGTTCTTTGAATTAATGTAGTTAGTGCCTTTGCGTTCCAAGTCTGTTATTCTATGCACGATATATGCGGTATTGACTCGTGTTAATGATAATAATATTATAAAATTATCTATATTTCGCCAATTAGATAACACAAATCATAAGTTATAATCATGTTTATGTTTGTAAGGTAGATACAAGTTTCCTTGTTGAATATATGTATATTAACATTTTTTAATTTAAATTTGATTTTAGGGTCATAAATGAAATATGCTGATATTTTTTTGTGATTTGATTTTTTCTATATTAATTTATGGAATTTTAAATATTAATGGTGTTATTTTTTAAATATTTATTTAGTACATTATTAACTTATCAAATACAAAATGATATCTTGTGAATAAATATTTTCTTTTTTCACATTTGCGTAATAGAAGTATGAAATTACTATCCAAGTTAACATATTTAATTTTATGTTTATTTTCAAACATCTATTTAAAACAATTATAAAGTTATCAACAAATTATCAAATACCAAATAACATAGGCCAATCAATGTTTATCTTGTCATATTTTCTGAATAGAATTATGAAATTACAAATGATATCATGTGAATATATATGTTTGTCTTTTCACCTTTAATTAATATAGTTATGAAATTTCCATGCAAGTTAAGAAAAACAAATGGTGTCATCTGAATATATGTTTGTCTTTTCATCTTTAATTAATATAATTATGGAATTGCCATGCAAATCATCAAATAACAAATTGAATCGTGTGAATAAGTGGCTTGATGAAATGGATGCTTATGCTAGGGCCATTCATTTTAAAAGAGGGGAATTGAGGCATAAACCTATATCAAGCACATTTTCTAATGTGGTTGTGCTAAAATATCTCATCATTCAAACATGCCAATTATGAGCAGAATATATTAGACCACAAAATATATTTGAAAGAAGTGCTACTTGACAACATCAAGAAGGAAACGAATGTTGCATGGAAACTAAACTAATAGTTGTCCAAAGGAAAATCTTATTGTTACACTCCTTCCATGACTAGACTAATAAGGAGCAAACTTGAAAACACAATCTATTTCGTATATTTTGAATATGGGGGATTTTCTATTGGTTTTTATGAAGGGTTAAGGATGAGTTATGATATGTCAATTTTGGTGTTACTAATGCATTATATATCTAATGTCATGTTGTTGAAAGTTAAGAGACAATCCAATATGTAACAAAAACTACTAAAAATGAACATCTTTTTGCATTTCTACCTATGTCCATCTCATACTTCCCTTCAAACCATAAAACAAAAATTCCCTTTATCTCGTGAAATATACTAATGATGTCAATATGAATGAGATAATGGCCTACAGGGACTCTACCTCTACCACATCACTAAATTTGTGAAGTCCAATAGATCTGGTAGGGAAAAAAGGAACTTCTTTCGACAAACATTGACATTCTGATTTAATTCTCAGAGCTCATGGAAATAATAAATTCACTTAGAATATTTAAATGCCTATTTTATCTTACACGTATTAAACTCTAAACAAACATTTCTAATCGAAGCTCTGTGGATTTCCCAATTAATGATCGATATTAAACTACACATTATTTGAATCTTCTTTATCTCTTTTTAGTGAGCTAGTTCCAAGAGGAACCCAAGGGCTATGAATTAAACACTATTTTTTCATCCTATCCAAAGTGTGAATCTATAGTGGATAAAATAAGAGTAACTTAGGTATCATACAACAGTTACACCACATCAAGGTGGCAAACTTTAACTAGCCCCATTGAAAAAATCCTATGGAGTCTCAAAATATAGTTTTGACATATGGAGCATCCGTAGATTATTCCCCTTTTTTGGCTTAGATTTATTTTCTTTTACAAGGAATATTGTATTAGAAGTAAAATATTTGGGAGAAATATCGAAGCCTTGCAATAGGATCAAATTAAGATCTCCTTAAATATAGTTTACAAGAATGAAAATTAAATTTTCAAATGACCTTAGTAGCTTATTTCATGACTAGAATAATACTATTTACAAGACCATAACTAATCTCAATAGATTTGGACTTGAATTCCCTACAAATGTGGAATATAATTTGAGATACATACCTACAGTGAACAAACAAATTTTCAGGCCAAGAGGTAACTCCTCAAAATAGATTGCATTTATTAATTAACATTTCTCATGGATATATACAAGGAGGGAGAGACTCTTGGGCTTCACCTCTTAGTGTCTCTTCATTTTCCTATCCTCCATTATTTACCATTTTCATTATTTACAAATATTCACCCAATCCCAATTATTAGGTGTCAACATCCCCACCCTTAATCTGAAGGGATGTTGGTGAGTCCAAGCATCATTATGAACCTTTTGAACTTTTATCTTCGAGGTGCTTTGGTGAAGATGTCTGTAATCTACTCATTAGTGGAACAATGGCATAGATGGATTGTCTTGGCCTCAACATGATGTCAAATCAGATGGTATTCTGTATTGATGTGCTTTTTTTGATTGTCGAACTTTGAGTTCTTGGCCAACTTTATTTACAGAGGTGTTGTCAATCATGAGTGGAGTTGAATGCACTTTCTTGCAAATCTTCTAGAATTTTCTTGAGCCACACAATTTCATTTGTTGCTTCAACTGTTGCCACGTATTCTACCTATGTTGTGGAATCTTGTGGAACTGATTATTTTTGTGATCTCCATGAGACAGCTCCTAATCCAAGAATCATAGCATAACATGAAGTAGATATCGCAATTTCTTTGTCTCCATCGACGTCTAAATCGGAGTATCCAATCAAGATGAAGTCATCCACCTGTGTATACCTGACTGCAAAGTCTTCGGTTCCCTTCAAGTACTTTAGAACCTTTTTGGGACGAGACCAATGTCCCTCACAAGGCCTTTGCATAAACTTGGAGAGGATTCCAATATCAAATGAAATATCAGGTCTGGTAGTAATCAGGTATTTGAGACTTCTTACAAGTTGTATAAACTTTGTTGAATTCTCAAAATATTTTCATTTAATGGATGTGATATTTAACCTCTATTCCATGGAGTAGTCAAAGGATTTCACTCAGCCATGCCAATCCTATTCAACAAATCTCCAATGTACTTCTTTCGAGAGATGACTATATGCTTGAGATGTTGAGTTACTTCAATACCAAGATAGAAGTGAACATAGCCCAAGTTAGTCATTTCAAAACCTTTCCTCAATTCCTTCTTTATGGATGCAATGTAGCTCTCACTGTTCCTTGTCATGAAAACATCATCTACATATACCACAATATCTAAACCTGTTTTTCCAACTTTCTTGACAAACAAAGTTGTGTCATCATGATCATAATGTTTGAAGTTCGGTTTCCTAGGATGCTTATTTAAATTTTCATGCTAGGCTCACGGTGCTTGCTTGAGGCCATACAAGGATTTTATAAGCTTATGTACCTTGTATTCTTGGCCCTTCACAACAAATCCTTAAGGATGGTACATAAAAACATTTTCTTTTAGATCTCCATTCAAGAAAGCAATTTTTACATCCATTTGATGAGCTTTTCAATTGTTTTGAGCTACCAAGGAAAAGAGTGTCCGGGTGGTAGCCCATTTTGCTATGGGGGGAAAAGTCTCCTCGTAATTGACTCACTTGCATCCAATTGGTTTGGTTCCCAATGGAGGATCAACCAGCTTCCAAGTGTCATTATTTATCAAGGCATCATACTCCTTTTGCATCACTTCTTTCCATTCATCATGAGAAGCAACTTCTTTGAAGGAAGTTGGTTCAAAATTTGTAGACAAATTTAGTTCACAACCATAAGAAACATCCATACCAATAGGTGAATATTAATCATCTACATCACCTTCATTTTGCTTGGTTTTACTTCATGTTCATGTCCTTCCAACCTCATCGGAATGAACACTTTCAAATGTCTATGTTGTCCATTTTGGGGGACCTTTATGAGATGGTCCAGACTACTCAATTGACTAAGTTCAGACTAAATCAAGATTGAGTCTCCTAATTCTATTAAACACATCACTCAAACTATCAGCAGTGGCTGGAGCTTCATGTGGGGGAAAGAGTGCTTCAGAAGAAGATTCCATTAATTGATCCAAAATAGGAATCCCCTCTTCAAGATGTGGAATCTGATTATCAAATTCCTGAAACAATTTTGCATGTCTGAATCTATCCAAGAGATCAATTTGCCACTCAACAACATTGTCATCTTTGGGAGATTCAAGAAATGTTACATCTCTAGATAAAACAAATTTCTTATTAACTTCGTCATAGAAAAAGTATACTTTGAAGGTATTCAATACCCCAAGAAGATACACTTATGACTCCTTGCACCAAGTTGTTTCTTGGTTCCTTTGGTATGAAGGCATAACAGGTGGAACGAGATACCCTCAGGTGTTTTACTGAAGGAATGTGGTCATACCAAATTTCATAAGGAGTCTTGTTTCTAATAACATTAGATGGATATCTATTATTTACATAAAAAGCACATAGAACTCCATCAACCCAAAACATCAATTTTACATTCTTGAAAAACATCATGGAATGTACCATATTTAATATTGTCCTATTCATTCTTTCAACTACTCCATTACGTTGGGGATTACAATGCATGGTTGTTGATGTTTGATCCCATGTTGGTGAAGATAGTTTTTAAATTCATTTGAAGTGTATTATTTTCCATTATCAGTGTGAATAGATCCGATATGAGATTGTGCATCATTTTCAATGAATGCATGAATGTTCTTGAATGTTTGAAAGGCATCAGATTTTTTCTTCAATAAATAAACCCAACACATTCTTATGTAGCCATCAATAAATTTCATCATATATTTATTTACATTTGCAGAAGGAACATGAATTGGACCACATATATCTAAATGAATGAGTTCAAGTTTTCTATGCGCTTTGGAATGTGAATCATGAAAAGACTCTTTGCTCTGATTTCATAGAATACAAGCATCACATTTCTTAAGTTCCTTAGAAATTTTAGGAAAACCAGTAACACCATTTTTCTTCAACAAAATAAGGTTGTCATAGTTCAAGTGTCCAAATCTAACATGCCATAGAAAACTTGTTGG
>APFE031212358.1:0-11147 GCA_000404065.3 Pinus taeda | reverse complement strand
GTGATTCTCATCGATATTTGTTGGGTCATCAGTCTGGGTAAAGTTGAAATGAGTTCCTTTTGGTGTAGGATGGCAAATCTTTGTGGTTTCATAATGGGAAAACCCAACAACTTATAATTGCATTAAGGCTCTGGATGAATTATTGCCTTGTTTATTCCACGAAAAACAGCCATGCCTTGTTGATTTGGAGCTATCTTGGGTAGCTCGGCCAATGGTACCCATTAAACCTGTAAATATTGACACTGTAGGTAGTGGTTGCGCTGGTTATAATGGACAAATCTCACAATAATGGTCTTGTATTTCTATAACTCTGTTCTTGACATATTTAGGAACTTGCAGTTTCATGGCAATCTCCAAATTATTCTCTAGAATAGAGGTGAACTGAAGTCCATCTTTCTATATTCTAAAAAAGGAGGTCCTATCCCAGCTTGGTGAGGGGGTGATGGCATTTAATTTAATTTAATATAAAAGATAATTTAATATGAAAAAAATCTAATTTACATGATATCAAATCCTTAATTACACTGAAAACACGACATTCATAGAGACATTCATAGAGTTTAGTCTAGTCCAGCAATGTTCAACTTGTCGAAACCTGGACGGGCAGGCGTCCTAATTTTTATAAGTAATAATAATAATATAATTTAATATAAAAGATAAATTTAAAAAAAATTAATTTAAATGATACAAATCCTTCATAATAATATAATTTAATATAAAGGATAAATTTAAAAAATATTTTAATTTAAATGAAACAAATCCTTCATTATATTGAAAAAGTACGTCTAGCTGCGTGATATTCCAACCAAGTTCACAGATCCAACCCTAGGCGGGCAGCCACTGGCAACTATACACGATGGTCAAAGCTTCAGAAGCCCAAAATGCTATCAACAAACTTGCAGTACCGCCTGCACAATCGTCTGCTCAAAGCTAGCACTCCGATGACAGTTCCAAACCCAATTGCAACACCCATTCCCATTCCAGCTTTCCACGATTCCCACCAATGCATTGTCTGCTCACCATCTTCGTCCTCTCCTGCACCGGAATAAGAAGTATGATCGCTACAATTTCGCTGAATTTGATGCCCACAAAGCTTCAAATTCCCCAGAATGAAGACGCTTTAACACATAGTGCGCGGATGAAACGCGGTGAATTGAATTATGTTATATATCTATTAGGTTTAGCATTACTCGTGGATCATGTATGAATCAATGATAATTGATAAGCTATATTTCACATATCAGTGAGAATAATATAATAGAATAGGATTGGATTGTGAGAAGTTAAAAAGTCTAAATTTAAATAAGGATATTTTTAGATTTAAAATTAATAAATTAAAAGAATAATATAGTCGATATTATTATAATATAAGCAAGAATGTTTACCAATCACTAAATTGATGGTAACCCGACACGAGCATGAGCTTTTGCCAGCAACCATAACGCTCCTTCTTCTGTTCCCTCCTCAGCAAGAGTGTACACGTTTCTAACACCTAATTCCTGTTCAGCGGTGGGAGGCAAACACAATTCAATGGCCACGGGCTTCAACACTCCCTCGTTTGTGAGGAAGAAAAGTGTGCGATTGCCATATGTTTTACTCCCCTCCGGTAGCTTATTGAGGCGTTCGGCATACAGCATATATGCATCATAGTAGTCCAGAATAAACACCCTCTTTGATGCAACAGCCTACATCAACATAGATAGATTTGATTTATTGGAAATACTTTTAAAAAAACAATGGAGAAGAGAGTGTAAGTTTGAGGGAAAGTGCGACGATCAACCTGCTGCACGGAAAAGCCCTCGAGGAACTTTTCGATGTGTGGCTCGGTGATTGAACTCTTCTGTGGACCGTAGATATTTGGGTCCAAGTTGCTGGATGGGGGAAATGTCTGTCACACGTAAAACCTAATTATCGGCGTCTTTGAACAAAATGCCATCACAGATCCTTAGCCTATTCGTACATAAAGGACTCATCCAATTACCTGTAAGCATTGAATTACCATCGGATTCAAACCAGCTAGTGCATGTCTTGCATATTCAAGATCGTCCTTCCACGCGCTCTTATTACCTATGGTTGCCAAAATTCATTTCAAGTCAAGAAATTATTTGTGCCCGAGAAACAAATAGTTTGAGAAATTTTTCGAGCCATGCAAACAAATAGTTGAGTTAAATGGACGTAAAATATTAACATATTCTCACCTGCAAAAACTTGAGGTCGTGCAAACTCTATCAGTGGATTATCCTCTGTAGATTCTAGTAATCCATGGACAATCTGAAGAGGATTCTCGTGTCTAAGAAGTTTCTCAAGGGAATTATATCGACTTTGAAATCCCCTGACGTAGAGCTGTTCAATTTGTTCGAATATTTTGAACGCATTTTTAGAACCTTCCGTAATCTCAGGCACAATCAGATTGGCGAAAGCATTGGTGGTGTGGGCTCCAAAATCAATGAAATTCGTGTGAGGGAAACTTTCGTCTGGCAAAATAAAGGTCACTTCTGAACCACTGGGCCGGCTTTCAGATTTGGGATCTGCATTCAAATTTATTTCAAGCTCTAATTAGTAATATCAGCTACCATGTTATTCTCTCCTCCACCAGACTCATGCCTGTTGAACATTATAATCCCTAGCTGCAATTACGAACCTGGCGTATCTAATAAATTTCATAACCTGAAACCCAAATGTCCATGCCCTTAAACAATAAAAAAATGGCAGACTACTTGTCACCTAATCTCTAATAAACAGTTTCGTAACCAGACAGTTTCATAGAATGCTTGAGAACATGCAGGTGTATATATAAACCCGAATGCTAGTAAGGGAATGAGTAGGACTAAATGTTATCAAACCTGTTTTAGTTGATGGACGGCCCGTCCTGCATCTTCTAGGATATGGGTAGTCCTTGGATCCACCCAGCGCTGGTCTCAGCAGCTCTGGACTGCTGTCAGGGTTGCCAAGATCGTTGTACACGTCATAATCGTATATCCGATCATATACTTTCCATTTCCTCGTAGTTCCACCATATCTTGCTCCCTCAGTTTCTTTAAACCTTCTGGTGTCTCCTCTAGTAGGTAGCTCTAATCACACGACGCACCCATTTTAATATGGACCCGTATTTTTAGTCTTTTGTAAATGAAAACTATAAAACAATTAACTGGAAAAGAAGTGCATATAAATACGCCATACCTTGTTAGAGAAGAAAATACGATCAGTTTTGCTGGTCTCATAGGGTGTAATCCACGAATTGCACTTAAAGCGCAGTTTACCTTGACCAGGGATATCCCGAGTTAGAGATTTGAGAAAGAACTGTCGTGAATGCATATTCCTTATGAGGAATGCTCCCGGAACTCCCAGACCAAACAGACATATATTATATTATAATTATAGGTCATGGAAACGGTGTAAACCAAATAATTGAAATATACCTGCAGAATCGCATGCTCAGAATGAAGACGCTTTAACACAGTGCGCGGATGAAACTATGTGACGCTGTGCCAAATGAAACGCTGCGACGTTGTGCCAAATGAAACGCCCAAACCGTTTGGGTAACCTTTTTCCTTTTGAATCCACGGTCGAAATTGTTTTAATCGTCTAACACATAATCGTGTGGCTTACAAGATGACAAGTAGGCAAAGAGGAGAGTTGATCTCAGAGGGAACGCCTTACGGCGTAAATATAAAATATTTATTATAAAATTTAAAAACTAGTGCATAAGGTGTTAATTATCTAATTATTGGTGAAAACCAATCGATTTATGAGAGCTATATATGAAAGAAAGAAGAAATAACCCATGAGGTTAAAAATAGCATATGGGATAGATTGCTTCTTCATTTGCTTGATGTATTTGACCCTTTTTCTGTGAAGCTTCACATTAAATGCTCCAAGCTTCTCGACAAACCCCTCGCTAAATAGATTATCCCAAGAGCTAGTTGCCAACATATTTGCATAGCTTTCCCTATTGTCTTTGAAGTCCTCACATTCTAAAATGAAATGTTTTTTTGTTTCCACTTTTCCGGAAGAACAAAAATGCATACTCTTTCCTCCACACTTCTTTTGGCCTTTTCCAGCGCCCTGCTTCACAACGAAGTTGATGAGAATTAGTCCTTAACTGAGCAATAAGAATTTCGGCTCTCCAAGAGATATTGGCCTCTATGTATGATTTTGGTTGATGATTATGAGTGGGATTAAACACTTCAATATAGTATTTTTTCTTTCTTCCTAGCTCCTTATCCCAAGTACGCTCGTGGAACTTTTCCATAACAAAAGCTTTTATCTCTTTGTTGTTTATAGGACACGCATTCATGCAAATACCCCATTTACTAAACCATTTGTTATTTTGCTACATCCATTTTTTTTTTTTTTTTTTGTTGCACAATCTGTCATTAGAGAAAACCTTAGGCCATGTACCCTCTTCCATTTGCTCAATTTTTTTTAATACCTTATGACTCACACCATAACAATTGCTTCAATAGTCAAGGATGCGGGTGCCCAACAAAGATAGTAAGGTGGCGGCAGAACGGGATGACAAGTGGCCATACCACATGGCCCTCCGTAATCTGACACATCAGTCTAAAACATGCATTAACACTAGCCATAAATGGCATTTAAGTTGGCGTCGTCTTCAACCAGCCTGCAACTACCACCTTGGCTCCACGCAAAGATGACCTCTGGTGATAATCATACCACCGCCCCTGTCTCTTATCCCCTGCCTTTGCAATGTCTATGCCCTCAGGAAGCTGCAACACCTAGCTCTCGCACTGCTATGGGGAGGCGCTGCAGCATCCTTTGTTGCATTGATTTAGGCCTGGGAACTCACTTCACTCAAAGCCTAGCTTGCCATTTCGTTTTCCACTCAGCCTCTACAGCTAATGCCTCCTCTGAGCCACCCGCTAATCCTACTGAGCCTTCTCATCACTTTGAGCCTAATCCCGGCAGAAATTCTCATACACCTGGTGTCAACATGCCGAGAACACGACATCTAATGCGTAGTCACAGGGGTGGAAGTAGAGGAAGATTGACTCGTCACCCTCATTCTCCGGCCTCTGAAACCACATCCTCTTTGGCTCAGCAGACTACAGGCTATTACCCAAACACTCGTAGTGGTAGAGGCCGCTCACGACCTCACCGCCTCCATCTGACACCCCTTGCTTCACCTCCTAGTGGCATTCCTTCCAATCCACAACCGCCTCTCCATTCCGCCCAATTCATCTTTCGTTCCTCCATGAGCATGCCCATCATTACTGCCACCATCTCCATAACCTTTCACGAGAAGGAGAAAGCTATTGAGGGTGGACGTCATTCCAGAACAACGCCAGCCAGAGTTGCGGGGAGCTCCCATTCCATCACCTTTAACGAGGAGGAGCAGACCAATGAAGGTGGTGGCCACACCAGAGCAAAACTAGTCATGGTCCAGAAGAGCGCTCATAGTGCAGGGACGAAGCAAACTAGGAAGGAGACGGACCAGGACCAGCATGATGATGAAAACATGGATCCTTACCACTGTTTTATCGAGGAGGAACAACTGGCACAACAGGCAGACAACACGGAGGCTTCAAAGCATGCAGGTGTCGACATGGAGGCTTACAGATGCTTCGTTGTTGAGGAACACCCGTCGTCTCCACCTCGCACCTGATCGGCCACACAACCTGCCACGTGTCTGCTATTCTCAGGTTTTGGGAATTTTGCTTTCTGGTTTCTTTTACAGGGCTTTCGGAAAAACTGTTGGTATTTGGTTACTTGGTTGTTTTTTGTTTCTCCTTGAAAAATTGATTAAAAAAATATGCGTAATTTGCGTGGGTAGCAAGATAATATTGGCAATCTTATTTTGATTCGGACTAGTTTCCCATTATGGGCAGTCCATACTCAGTTTTTGTTGTTTTTACCCAACACTCAGGCATGGTTATGCACAGGCTAAAGCCTCAGTGTACTTCACACTGCTCCCTGCTGTTCAGGTTATCATTGCTCCTTGCTTGTTGCTTGATACTTCTACTGCATAAAAGCTCCCTTCTCTCACACTGCTCATTGTTCACTACTCGCTACTCTCACTACTGACCACGCTGCTCACATTGCTCGTCAACGAAAACTTCGAAGATAAAAATAGTAACCAATTGGGCAGCGCAGAGCTCGGCATCCATCCTTCTTAACCCTCGCTCCTCAACGATCCTAGCTTGGTTAAGGCACAACACTTTTCAATTTCTATGAACGACTTGTTTCTAGTTTCGAAATTAGGACCCCGCTCCAAATCTGAGATGCAGTGGGAAACATCCACAGAGCCGAGAAGCAAACCATAAACCGCCGTGAAATACTGGGATGAGACGTGTTTAGAATTACTAGCTTGCTAAATTTAATCCATGTAGAGATTATGCATTTCAAGAGATGATCCCTTTTGTTTTGCACTGTGTCATAAATGCTTCACACCGTTTTTCCCAAGGCGGCTTGGATTAATGGGAAGTTGTCTCTAAGCATCGAACCATCTTTGTATCTAGATAGAGGATTATATGGGAGAAGTCCCTCATCCAATAATTTATGGTTTTGGATGGATAATATGGATTTCTCTTTAATGAAATAACGTTCATGGTGCAAATTCCCTTAAACTCTTAGCCCTAATTTTACCAAATTATGTGGAGAATCAAAATTATATATATATATATATATATATATATATATATATTATATATATATATATATATATATATAATTATATATTATATATATATATATATATTATATTATATATATATATTACTTTTTACATATGAATATCATGGGTTAAATTCATGGTTGTTAAAATGAACCGTAAATTGAATATTTAATATAAAATTGAGATAAAATAGTAAATTTATTGGATGGCGGTTTTTGTGCTCCAGTTTGCACGACCCATGGTATTTTTTTTAATGGTGAAATTACATTAAAAAAATGAAATTTAAATAAAATAAAATAAAAAAGAGAATAAAAAAAAGTTAATAATTAAAATAAAATTGAGGTATTATCCTAATGGTGAGTCTTGTTACAGAAAATGAATTGGGACTCCACATTGCAAGAGAAGATGTTGAACCCCAACGGTTTCGAAGATGGGTTTAGGGTTCGCAGTTTTACTAATGAACCCAAGTCACTGTAAAGGTTTGCTCGACAGTTTTCTCAATGGCGTTCATAGAGACCTTGGGACATTGCCCTCCTCCTGATGTTGGTTTGTTTTTAACTGCTTAAGGACTCGCAGTGTGGCGTTTTTTTATTTATTGTTTATCGCTCAATACTTGGTTGTTTGTGGGTTTTAGTATTATTTACCTCCATGGGTTTCTGAGGCACTGTCAGCAGTTGGAAGGTCGGTTTGTGTCGGAGGTTTTTCACCAGGTAGTTACAAGGGTTTGATGCGGTAAGAGGGTTTCATTGTCGGACGACGAGTATCGCAGAGCTTTGCAATAAGGGTCAGTGGACGGGAAGGGTTATCATCTGGTTTTTTCAAAACGGTGCGTGGGTTTCAATGGTTTTTCGGGTCAACATGGATGAGGAACTTCTAGACTATTCCTCTGACTCTTTGACCCTTGAAGACATCTGGGTTGAGAGCAACACCTGTCATCTACTGGGAAGGAACTGGTGTCTAGCAGTCCACTGGCTACTTCGGTCATAGAACTCTCCTCCTTAATGCACGAGATGGAGGTTACACTATAGGATTTGGGTAGCAAGCAACCGGTTTCTACAGTATCGGAAGGTGGTTTCGGTTTGGGGGAGGGCTCTGAGCCACCTTTCTCTCTATTCTATCTCCATCAGATTTTGAGGCCTCGATGCAGGCCCAAACGAGTCTTGGTTTCACTCAAGGGGGAGTTGGTGTCACTGTAGTGGATTTTCGTGTTTCGACTCCTGAAAGGTTGGGTTCTTCTTCTCCCCACGTCGGTTTTCTTAGCGTGGGGCTGACGGTTTCCGCTCACTAGGTCGCTGCTTCTTCTCACCCCTCTGGTTTTTTTGTTGTTATTCCTAGACAGGACCCTAGCCCGGATGAAAATTTCTCTTTAGATTCGAACGAGAAACCTCTAGCTGAAATTGATCCTGCAGACAAACAAAAAAGACAGGGGGAATGGAAAAAATCCAAGCATTCAAAAGTTCGGGAACGTGATCGTCACCTGGTGTTTGGGGCGGGCATCACAATGGCACAAGTGGCCCTAACAGAGAGTATTGTTCTCATGGGTCAGGTGCGCCGCAGGAATTATACACTGGCTCGTCTGAGGAAATAGACTGTGGAGGTCTGGGAAAAATTAATGGTGCAACTGCCTGGTGTCATCACTCTATGTAGAGGGTGGTTCGCACTCATTTTCTCGCAGTCGGAGTAGGTGGATTGGGTATTGACGAGGTATTGGCATATAGAAATGACTCCAGTCTTGCTTAAGCGATGGTCTCCGCTTTTCGACCCCAAGAAGGAAAACATGGGAGCCGGTCCGATTTGGGTTCGACTATCGGGTCTTCCGCTCCAATTTTGTCCTGAGGACATCTTCAAGGTTATTGAAGATGACATGGGGGTTTATCTTGATCATGATAGGGCTTATTTGGATACGGGTTGCATGGCTTTAACCAAAATACTGGTGTACCTAGACACCAGAGAAGGCCTTGTGGAGAGTTATCTGCTACAAATGGGGGAGACGACCAAGCGACAGATACTTGATTACGAAGGTATCCTTTTCTGTTGTCGCTAGTGCCATGAAGTGGGTCATCTATACAAAGACTTCCCCCTTCTGTCAGGGAAGCAGCAGGAGCTTCCAAGATCTCTAGTTTCGACAAGCTCTCAAACGATGGAGGCAGACTTCCATCCATAGTCGGTCCCTCTGGAGGTTTCGGGGCCCCAACAACTCGAATTTGGTCTCTTCTCTTCATAGCCGGACAATGTGGCATTCAAGGCTCCTCTCACCAAAACTCGGGACCAAGACTCGACTTTTTCAGGGAAAGGAATGAGATTGTTGATCGTCTTTCCAAAGAGGTCGCACAACTAAACATGGGTCAATGGATTATTCAGGAGTTCAAAGATGGAGAGTTCTATTAGTTTTTCCACCGTCCATTCATATAGATGAATGGGAACCACTCTGATCATTCTATGTTTATTTTGTTTTTTGTCTTAACAATTTTTCTTGGGACATTGCAATGGTTTTACAGTTACTCGACGGTTATATTTCTCTCCGCAACTTTGTTGTAATCTGTATATATGGTTTAGTACTATAATGTATGAAACTGCTGTGAATGCATCTCATACATGCTGATTGATACAATATGTAATTTTCTTAATTTATTAATGAAAATTGCGCCTTTTTCCTTGGAGAAAAAAAAGATGAGTCTTGTTATAGACTCGAAACGTCGATTCAAAAATGGTTACTCTGGGATTAGTTATGAACACTAAACTAGCTCATAAAATAATAAATTTACATATTGAGGTTTTTGGACTCCAAGTAGCCTATTTAAAGGCATTCTTCACTAATGTGATGTGAAATGTTCATTGTAATAAAACTTTTTAACTAGATCAAAATAAATCCTAATTATCATAACAAATATCATAAATTTTTATATCCAATTGGCAAAGAAAACCACTCAATAAAGGCACACTACACGAAGACTTTATAAATCTTTGGATGCATGTCTTCCACGTAAAATTTAGGCAAAACATTCTTTCTCACTTTGTTAGATAGCCTTTAAAGATTAGATTTTTCCATGATGTTCTCTATGTTATTCATTTTATTTGATATGTTTGAAATTTTACTCCTTAGTGTGAAGAGAAACGAGAGCAGGGAAAAAGTAAAATATGGTACATGCAGTCCTACATTTTCTTTATATTTTTTTATTCGCATTAAAATTTATTGGAGTTGCTCACTTTAGACTGTGTCAACCATTAGTTTTAACCTCCACATGAAAATTCATTGGAATATGCCTCCCAAATGAAATAAAATTAAATGAAAGATAGTTAATAAGGTATATATTCTTATTGAATTTTGCAGTATAGCAAAGGAGCTTATTAGGTTTTATAGTCTACCAACAAAGCTTCAAGTACATTCTGCTTACATCAGCAATCGCCCAATTTTATGCTACTGCACTTTTAAGCCTAAATTTCTCTGACATGAACGCCCAGTACAAATCAGCCACCACTCTATCATGATGGCGTTATTGATTTTATATTTGTTCATGGCCGAGAATTAACAGTCTTCTTTCCAACGTCGATCTAGGTTATGCTGAGGATAAAAGAAAAATTAATATTACACTCAGATACCAATGCACTTTTAAGCCTAAATTTCTCTGACATGAACGCCCAGTACAAATCAGCCACCACTCTATCATGATGGCGTTATTGATTTTATATTTGTTCATGGCCGAGAATTAACAGTCTTCTTTCCAACGTCGATCTAGGTTATGCTGAGGATAAAAGAAAAATTAATATTACACTCAGATACCAATGCATTCTGCACGATTATGCGAAAATCGAAGAGGGCATACAATTCTCTCGTTTAATTATGAAAGCGATCGGCAAGTGCGACGATGCATTCAAGAAGTCAGAGTCGTAGTGATGGTTGCAGATCCAAGACTCGTGACTCTCATATTCTCTTCAACGACTATGTTATACAACTCTCTGTTCGAATTAGTACATCCCCAGACTGCTGGTGGCATAGTTTTTTTATTTTTATTTTTTTTTGTTGGCAATAACGTTGCTATGTGGGTTGCACATCGAGTCAACTTAATTGGATTTTTATGGACCCAACCAGAATTGAATCCGAGCTTCATAACCAGAATTGCCGCGCTTCTTGACAGAGGGCCAAAAATTTGCAGTATCTTCAACGGACGGGTTAATCTAAAAGCGTTGAACATTGAGTCAAATTAACTATTTGGAAATTGATATTCATGAACAACAAGAAGAATTGAATCCACGCTTTTATGACAGTGTTAAAAATTTGGAAAACCTTTAACCAATTGATTGGACATTGTCTCAACTTAATTAATTCGAGCTTGATTTTTATGGAATTGAATCTGCTCTATCATAGAGTGCCAAAGGGGAGCGCTTTATTAACGAGAACTCAGCCTAAATCTTATTCTCCTGTAATTCATTATATTAATCCCAAAAATTATCAATTCACCATAGTTTAAAATGAAAACTAAGTGAATCCTCACACACTCAATGAACTCAACTC
>APFE031212345.1:109993-133389 GCA_000404065.3 Pinus taeda | reverse complement strand
TGTTGCAGTAGTAGAATTTTAGTTTAGAAATTTTCACTGTCGATACACAACTTAAGTGTACCATCTTTTTTCTTCATGAATAGCATTGGTGCTCCCCACAGAGACACGCTCAAACTTATGTAGCCCTTATCAAGCATGTCCTTGAGTTGTAGCTTCAACTCAACCAACTCTAGAGTGCTCATTTGATGGCACCTTTAATGTTGGAGTTGCTCCTAATATCAATTCTATGGAGAAATCCACCACTCTATGAGGAGTTAATCTAGGAATCTCTTCAGGGAAGACATCTTGGAATTGCTTCAGGGTGGGATATTTGGTTAAAATGTCATTGTCATTACTCTCAACATCGTTGTTGGCTTTAGCAATACTAGAAATTTGCATAACAAATAATATACATCCCTTCTTATTGCTTCTCTTGGCTTGCATGGCTACAACTAGCCTCATAGATACATGCTTCTACTTTCCCTACAACTTCCTTCTTTCTCCATGTTATTCTAAGCATTCAATGTCCTTTTCAAAACAATCAACCTTGGTGTGGTGCTTGTACAACCAATCCATGCCCATCATTATGATATATTGTCCTAGTGGCAGCACGTTGAGATCTGCCACAATGGGCATTCCATTTAATTCAATTGGGTAAGCCTTCACCCAATACTCGACCCTCTTCTTCATTCTTGTGGCTACTTGGACTAGCCAGGATTCCTCATGTGGCTATTGGTTCAATTGGCATCGTTCCACAAGCATTTGACTTACATAGCTATAATTAGAATCGAGGTCAATCAAAATAAAAAGAGTTTGATTGCAAACCTTACCTTCCATTTCGATTATGGAATCCTGGTGGTCTACTTGTTGATTTTCCAGTGTTGCATAGATCATAGACATACTATGTGCCACATCTTCCATAGTTTGTGCTTCCTGTGCATTGTACAGTTTGGACCAGTGTGCTTGTGCTATGGGAAATCTTGTCCCAAATGATTTCCTCCACATGTCTAGCACTTATATGAACCTTTCTTGTAACTCTTGGCTCCTTCTTGAGTAAAATGATCTTTGCCATTAGTGTTGAGCCTTCATTGATTGTCTTGAGTAGTAGGGGTTGTATGTGATTCATTAATCACTTTCTTCCCTTTTCCTTTGAAGTTGGCATTGCTTTTAGATTCCCAATTGGGTTTAAACTCGAGCCTATACTTGGACTACTCATAACAATGTTTCAACTTTTAGAATGCATCCTCTAATGTTTTGGGGTCATCAAACTCAATCCTATCCTTGAAGGATTGTGGAAGTCCATTGTATTTGTTGTTTTTTCTTTAAGGTATGGGACATATCTTAGAAACTTGAGAAATTTGGTGGTGTAGTCTTCATTCGACATTTGTCCCATTCTGAGCTCATAAAATTATTTTTCTTTGTTATCATAGTATCTTCCTGACATATATTTATTTCTAAAGAGCCTTTCAAGCTCTCTTCAAGTTAACTCCTCTTCAGTTATGCCTTTAACATTATTTAAATCTTCCCACCATATGTCTGCTTTTCCCTTCAAACTATAGGTGGTTACATTTGCTTTTGTGTTTTCTGAATAGTTATGGATTTTGAATAATTTCTTCATTCCAAGCAACCAAGCTTCTACATCTTCAGATTTCTTAATTTCTCTATCAAATGTGGGTGGTTTGGCATTCTTAAATTCCTCTGGCATATAATCCCTTTATCTCTTTCTCTGACGATGATGATGATGGTGCCTCTTGGTAGAAGTACTAGAATGTGTACCAGGGTGATGTTCACAAGTGCTAGTTTTTTTCTCTGGGGTACTCAATGGTGCATTCCCTCTCATAGTGTCTTCAATTTCCTATTTGTGCCTCTTCTTGGACCTGCTATCATCTGCCCCATTTATTCTCTATTTTGGTTCCAAAGGGATTTGTTTGTCTCTATGACTAGCCCCAGCTCGTACTTCCTTTATCTCTGTAAGTCAGAAGGCTTTGCAATATGATGCATTTACCTCAGTTTGCCTTTCCCGAGCCCTTAGCAACCTTTTCATTATCCGCCTTACAAATCCTAATCTCAGCCCTTAGGCTCCTCAAGGTATCCATCTAGTCAAGAGATCTTGCTTATCCTCTCTTCCCCACCAAATATTCTTCATGCCCATGTTGTACCTATCATAATTGTATTGTATTATCCTGCTTCTCATTCATTTGTTTCTTACTACTCTTTATTTCTTGTGATGTGTTGTAATTTACACACCATTATTAGATACATCACGACTTAAATAGATAACAAAATGATGACCATGAACTTGCTTTTGTGGAGTTGTTATGATGGGGCTAATTGAAACAACAATGCATGTTAGTACTCCAATATCAATCAAACATCAAGTCATTAGCATTACTACATATGCATCCATAATAAACAAAAAATATTAGTCAACACAAACTATTGGCTCACACAATGTTCAATCACAAACCAAATTTTAACACCTAAACATTTGTTTTATCGCCCTTCTAAAATTCAACATGAAACCCCTTGGTTTTGTTAACTCTGTAACATATTACCAACTTGTTTCAGAGGGCTTGGAAGGAACCTTGCCATTATTTGACCCATGATAGAGCCCATCCAATCCAATTGTTAAACTTGGATGCTCTGATACCACTTTGTAACACACCCCCTCCTAATCCCCTATCCCAAACAAGGTTAGAAGGAGGTGGCCATTGGGTGTACCCAATCTCCAGGGTATGGTTATGGAAATGGGGTCTAAATTTTTTTACTTTTTTACTTCTTCAATACCTAAAAATGGATACCATTGTTGCATTTGTCTCATCAAGACCTTTCCAACGATATAAATTTTACCTCTACCTGACCCGTAGATTGGAAGATATGACAATCTGAAGGTAGGTATGTTATAAGCCTACCACATCATCAACGGTACCCAAATGGCGCCTTATGTGGTAACTCTGCCATTGTGGACAATTCCTCATGGATAGGCACGTTCCTTCGGGTAGTTTGAGGTCAGCCTCAACCACATCTTTGCAAATATAATTATATCTAGGGTCTCTAATTGACTTGACCAACCAACCCAACCCTTGACCTGGGAATTCAATCTGACCCCCAACCTGGCCCAACTCCCAACTTGCGAGCTTGCCTAACTACTCGACCTCCCTACCTTGGATCGGGAACGAACTTGCTCGAATTCAATCTTTTCGTCCAACCTTCCAAACCTTGACTGGGTAGGCCTTACAGGCAGATTTTAGTATATTGGTCGGCCTTTTTACATTGAGAATTTTTTTTGGACTTATTCCCAAGTTTACTTAGGTTCGAAGCATTCTGACTCTTCTACCCAAGAAGAACTTGAACTTCAAGATTCTACAACAATTCTCAGCACACCAAGGCTATGAGTGTCGTTAAATCGTGCATCGAGACAATAGTCAAACTCACTGAAGGATGCACAAAAAGTTTATTGATGAATCTTGGAAAGGACTATGAATAGGGAGTTACACTTAACGAATGCACATTCGAGTGCATTGTACCAAAATTACAAGGAACTTAAGCAGCTCCCTCACACATTATAATGATGAATTTATTTTAATAAATCGACTCACATACTTAGATAAATTAAAAAACAACCAACCAAAAACTCATACTTGTCAGATTAATGTGAGAAACACAACAATTCAGGAGCCTTACAAAAAATCACAGAAGCCTAACTAATCTTTAGACATGCATACGACAAATTCATTATCCATTAACACACAAGATATCACATTCCTGATTAACAATATAATCATAAAACCAATGCAATGACCAACACATAATATCCACATATAAGAAGTATGAGGAAATACTTATCTTGTCAGACAAATAAACAGGCAACTGAGATTAATACTTCGACTCTCCATCCAACCATAGACAAGATACAACCATTAGTATTTGCAGTTGTCACCCCGAACCTAGCTTCCAAAGCTTGAGGTGGATGCTTATAGGGACTTTTAACCAACAAAATAACTAAAACAAGATGCTACAAGGCCACCTTGCCTTCATCCACAAGCTACATACATTGTCATTCAAACTTTTCAAGCATAACCACATCCATGCCAATATGTCACAATGTAGAGAACTTCAGCTCACTTTCAGGAGAAGAGACTCCACAATAAGGAAGGTTTATCAGTGGATAAGCTACTGATGGGTAAATAAATCACCCTCCAGGTGGTTCATCAGTGAGTCAAGCACCAAAACTTCGGCCCCAAGGCAACTCCTAGTGGTTTATCATCCCTCACAAGCACCTAAGTGACTCTCCCCAATCCAAAAAGTTCATCAATCCATCATCAATCCACAAGCTTCTAGTGGGTTCTTTATCCTTACCACAAGCCACTGCTCTCAATGATATTTAAACCACTAAGCCTCTCTCAGAGGATTATTCAGCTGGTGCTCTTGTTTGAGAGCTTGATTTTTGTTGCTCTCTACTACACCTCCAACCCTGTAGGAATTTTTCATAGTGCTCTCTTCTCTTCTCTTCTACTGTGCATACATGAGAGAATAAAATGAAGTGTCTTATCTCTGTCTTCCAACTTGTTTTTGTGCTACCTTAACAGAACAACGATCTGTATTTTTCCAAGCCTCTGCACATTCAACTGTTGAATAACACAACCCATGCCTATCTTAAATTTGTTGTCCTTTTCTTGCTTATAGTTATGGCTGAAGGACACCTGGGCCTTTCCTTCTCTCTTCAGTTAAATTTAATGCACAATCAGCTCATTAAATCTTCTCAGCCAACCTATGGCTAATGTATTTAATTTTTTCAATTCCTCAAGAAATGGAATCTGTGTCCCTCTCTCACCCATTTAAAATAGTTACAATTATTTACAAGAGAGAAATATAAACCAGGGAATGCCACGGTTGTGACTATCAATTCATCTACTTTGCATAAAGAAAATGATATCTTTGAACTTAGGAACTAAGATTCTATAGGAACACGCCCTCCTTGGAATGGAAAAGTTTTAGAAGCTTAATTATCTCTCATGATGGGTTAAAAGTGTTGTGATAAATGAATAATTAAGTTTAGTATATTTTAGATGTTTGACTTTCCTCCTCTACTTAAGAAGATGTTTACATTGGCTAAGAAAATTGATAGTTTAAATTGTCCCAAACTTTATGTTGATGGCTATAATTGTACTTATCAACATTTAGGAGACCACCTAGTCAGAGCCCCAAATCAGACTCTTTTCTATTTGATATGGTGGTTCTGACTGGTTATGAATTGGGCCAAGTTACCCGTAGAAAGGTTGCTCCAATGAATGTAGACTTAGAAAAGGAGAGGGATATGGAGAAGGAATGAGAAGGGATTGATAATATCTGATAAAACAATAAAGATAAACATAAACTAAACTATAATATATTTCATGAACTACTTAATAACCCGGGTGTGTGTATATATATATATATATTGTAGTGAAAAGAAAGATAATTTACAATATGAAAATATAGATCTTCAGATTATATTGTTGATTTTGATTGTTTAAAATTAATTAATTCAATTATTTAATTGATTTAATTATCAAGCACATTCACATCCAATCTCACAAAACTTATACTCGTAAACAATAGAAAGAAATACATCAAAAGTGATAACATTCCAATCGATTAATCATGAGCATAAGTAATAAACGTAAGATCAGATTCCAAATATAATTCAAAAGCAAACAACTGATAGAAGAACCACTTCTACTCTAGTTTTCATAGATTTCAAATCAATAACTGGTTCAACTTATATTAAAGAAAAAGGAATGCACAATAGTGTAACAGAGCAATTCTTATAAAAAATTCAGAACCCCATGGCTTGAGCTCAAGAGGCCCTTAAATAGTTTTTTCAAAATAATAAAAGAAAAACACTAATATCTCGCCATTCTCCCAACTAAAGAGAAACAACCTACAATACAATAGTTATTAGTTACAATTTAAAAGTAAAATGATCGATTTGATTGAACTGCTGCAAATGTGGAGCTAATAGACGCTTGCCATTGACGATGAACTTCTAGAAGTGGTGTCCACTCAAGAGGAGAATGAGGCTTGATCTTTATTTGGCAACTAAAAGCATGATCTTGCAAAGGTGGCAATAGTTAAGTTTCATGTTCCACAACAACCATGGTTAATTGCAAATAACCCTGTGGTTTACTTGGAAATTCCCAAGTTAGCTCAAAGTCTACCTTTGATAGTTGCTCGATTCTTTTATTGCATTATGCCCTGTTCTTTAGCCATCTTTATTGTAATATATCAGCCTCTGGGAAAGCCAATGACATCATCACCTTCAGGTAAATTGAGCAAATGAAGTGGTAGGTGTAACAACCCCTAGTTGAATTTCCATGTTAAAAAATATAATACCACGATCATGGGACACATATTGAAAGCTAAATGGTGGGAAAAACATCCTAGTGGGTGTTCATTTGTTTTATTATGGCTAAAGGAAAATGGAAAAGGCAAAGGCATGAGGCATTAATTGGCATTTTATTTATGAAAATAAAGGAAATTGGAGAAAAGGGAGGTGAAAGGTCACAAGTTGCATGTGAGGAGGAAAATGAAGGAAAATAATGGAAATTGAAGAAAATAAAGGCCTCATTAATAAAAAGGCTTATGAGGTTCATGTCCTTTTGTTTTCTGGTTGGTTCTCATGTTCCTTTGGTTGTGGGTTGAGTAGTTCATGGAAGCCTTGGTTGGACACATGCTTTGGAAGCCCTGTAATAGCTTGGGTTGAGTTACTAGTCCTGGAAGCCTTGGTTCGAAAAATGCTCTGGAAGCCCTTGGCGTGTTTAGTTGTCCTGGAAGCCCTGGTTGGAAAAACGCTCTAGAAGTCCTGTAACAACTTGGGTTGAGTTACTAGTGCTAGAAGCCTTGGTTGGCCACACGCTCTAGAAGCCCTTCGTGTGTTTAGTTACTTGTCCTAGAAGTTGTGATTGGACAAATGCTTTGGAATCCCGACATCAGCTGTGGGTTGAGTTACTAGTCCTAGAATCCCTGGTTGAAACAAACGCCTTGGAGCCCTGGAAAACTTGGGTAGAGACCAATTTGGTGATAATTAGTGATGTCCGACCATGAGGTGGAATCATTGGTTGAGGATTGAGGTGGTTTGGCCTCTGGAAGTCGTGGTTTGGTTTTTTTGGATTGGTTCCACGAGATCCCACATTTGTGCTTGGAATATGGCATTGGGTGATTAGCTGAAAGAAATATTTGGTTCATCCAATCTATCGTCAGGTGGTATGTGGAAGTCCCAGACCTAGTTTCATTTTGCATATGTTAATAAGAGTTTTCTTTCCTCTTGTATTTGATGAGTAAATATATTTGTTCATATGTGGTTTTTATGGCTGTTATATCCTTGTTATTTTTGTTGTTTATATGATGGTTATGACTATGTTTTATGACAATGATGATGTATGGCTTTCATCATGTTTTCATTTGCAAATGAATGAATAATGAATATATGAATTAATAGATGATAATGCAGCTAATGTGATAAGGAATCAATGCTTCTTAGAAATTCTCAGCTAAGGATCTGCTTGGTCGAGGGTTAGAAGGTTGGACGAAAATATTGAATTCTGGCAAGTTTGCTTCCGACCCAAGGTAGGCGGGCCCGCAAGCTGGGAGTCAGGCTAGGTCAGGGGTCCGACCAGATGCATAGGTCAAGGGCCGAGACCCTGGATAGAATTATAGTTTCTAAGTAATGAATCCATACAAGTGGAAGAATTTTTTAGATAAGAGAGGAATAACCTATTAATGGAGTTTAATTAACCCAACGTTTTAGACTTCCAAGTGAGCCTATCTTCAGGGGATACGCTAAGAGTTTAAGAGAAGATTAATGATGTATTGTAGATCTAAACTTATGTATGTATATAGATTCTGGAAAGGATCAATAAGAAATTATTTAGCGGCTAGGTTCATTTGATATTTGAATTTTTTTTTTTTTAATATTTTTTAATTTTTTATTGCATGTTTTAATTTAGTTTTTTTTTTTTTTTGACATACATAAGTTTAGTTCTACAATATATCATTAATCTTCTCTTAAACTATTAGCGTATCCCTTGAAGATGGACTCACTTGGAAGCTGTGATTGGACAAACGCTTTGGAATCCCGGCAGCAGCTGTGGGTTGAGTTACTAGTCCTAGAAGCCCTGGTTAGAACAAACGCTATGGAGCCCTGGACAACTTGGGTAGAAACCAATTTGGTGATGGTTAGTGATGTCTGACCATGAGGTGGAACCATTGGCTGAGGGTTGAGGTGGTTTGGCCTCTGGAAGCCCTGGTTTGGTTTTGTTGGATTGGTTCCATGAGATCCCACATTCATGCTTGGAATATGGCATGGGGGTGATTAGCTGAAAGAAATATTTGGTTCATCCAATCTATGGTTGGATGGTACGTGGAAGTCCCAGAACTCGTTTCACTTTGCATATGTTAATAAGAGTTTTCTTTCCTCTTGTATTTGATGGGTAAATATACTTGTTCATATGTGGCTTTTATGACTGTTATATCCTTGCTATTTTTGTTGTTTATATGATGGTTATGAGTATGTTTTATGACAATGATGATGTATGGCTCTCATCATGTTTTGATTTGCAAATGAATGAATAATGAATATATGAACTAATAGATGATAATGCAGCTAATGTGATAAGGAATCAATGATTCTTAATGATTCTAAGCTAAGGAGCCACTTGGTCAGGGGTTGGAAGGTTGGATGAAAATATTGAATTTAGGCAAGTTTGCTTCTGACCCAAGGTGGGCGGGCCCGTAAGTTGGGAGTCAGGCTAGGTCAGGGGTCTGACTAGACGCCCAAGTCAGGGGCTGGGACCTTGGATAGAATTATAGTTTCTAAATAATGAGTCCATATAGGTGGGGAGAATTTTTTAGATAAGAGAGGAATAACCTATTAATGGAGTTTAATTAACCCAACGTTTCAGACTTCCAAGTGAGTCCATCTTTAGAGGATACACTAATAATTTAAGAGAAGATTAATGATGTATTGTAGAGCTAAACTTATGGATGTATATAGATTCTGGAAAGGATCAGTAAGAAAAGATTTAGTCGGTGAGGTTCATTTGATATATATATATATATTATATATATATATATATATATATATATATATATATATATATATATATATATATATATATTATTATATATATTTGTTTAATAGATGATTTAATTTAGAATTAATCTTTTTTTTTATACATACATAAGTTTAGCTCTACAATACATCATTAATATTCTCTTAAACTATTAGCGTATCCCTTGAAGATGGACTCACTTGGAAGTCTGAAACGTTAGGTTAATTAAACTCCATTAATAGGTTATTCCTCTCTTATCTAATGAATTATAATTGCAGAGATGTGGTTGAGGTTGGCCTCCGACTACCCGGAGGAGCACACCTTTCCACAAGGAATTGTCCACGATAGAGATTTGCCATTGAAGAGGTTTTCTGTTACACCAAAACCCGCAGGTGTTGGTAAACGTTCCAAACCAGTAACTAGGATCCCCAGGGTGGAAATTACAGATTCCATAGAGGTGCAATGATTCTTCCAACACCCCCCTCAAATGCAACTCAGGGGAATCAAACTTGGGTCCTGGCTCTGATACCATGAAGAGGTTTTCTGCTACACCGAAACCCGCAGGTGTTGGTAAACGTTCCAAACCAGTAACTAGGATCCCCAAGGTGGAAATTATAGATTCCATAGAGGTGCGGTGATTCTTCCAACAACCATGTAAGGCGCCACGTGGGTTGTTACATGATTTCCACGTGGGTGCCATTGATGACATGGCAAGCTTATAACACGCCTACCTTCAGATGGTCATATATTCCAATAAGCGGGTCAAATTGAGGTACAGATTATATCGTTGGAAAGGTCTCGAGGAGATGAAAGTAACGACGATATCCATTTTTAGGCCTTGAAGAAGTCGAAAAAGGTTGAAAATTTTAGACTCCATTTCCATAACTGTACCTTGGAGATTAGGTCATCCTAGTGGCCACCTCCTTCTAACCTTATTTGGGGTAAGGGATTAAGAGTGGGCGTGTTACAACCACATTATTAGGATCAAAATTGTATGTAGCAAGAATGTGTTGATTGATAATTTGTTTACAATTGATGTAGACCTTCTAAGCTATGGTGAGAATGTTGATGCCTATTAATAGAGTTACATTTGAAGATAAGATTTAATGATCTAGGATTTCATAGTCATCAAAACATTTTCAAGGTTCCATTCATAACATACTCAACTTTATAATTCATACACAAACAAACACAATAATAGAGAAGTCATACTTAAGGGGTTTAGATCCTACAAGGGCTTGTTCAATTCCTACAAGGGCTTGTCTTAGAGTCATGAAATCAAGTTAAGATAGACGGAATTAAATAAAAGTTTATGGAGATCTCAAGATCAAATCTCATTAGCTTAAAGATAATAGTTAATATTTGAATGATAGTTTTTTTGAAATAATTAGGTGAATCTAGAACTAATAATCCGCAAACCAATACTAATAGAAATTTGTAATAGTGATTACTACCATCCTTTATTAAGAGAAAAAAAAAGTCAATCTAGTGAATCCCAAGTGGTTGGGAGGGTTTAATGATAAATTCCTTACCCAAGTTCAAGTCTCATTAACGTGAACATATCTCTAGTTATCAAAAAAATATATAAATTATCCTAAAATATATTGTATTATATACCTCTTCCTCAAATTAAAGAAAGAAGGAAACCTCTTTAAAAAAAAGCCATTAAAGAAAGAAGGAAATCTCTTCATAAAAAGAAAAAAGAAAAGAATAACAAAGTAAAGAAAACCAATAAACACACCATTGAAAAAGATCAACTAAATATAATCATCCCATCAACCGAGAGGGCACTCCTGACGGTCTACACGGACCTTGCTCTTATGTTGCTAATTTGATCGGCTCGCTCGGACCTTTACCGCATAATGCTAATTTTACCCAATATTAATTGGAGCAAAAATAAGCTTATCACATTCAGGTTTCATATAAAATAAAACAAAACAACTGTGTATGGAATCCGACTAAACTCACATGAATCCAAATAGTTAATTAAGCATAACTTTTTGCACAAACATTCATCGCGATATTTCTCCCTGGCCACTAAGATCTCTTTCCTTTCGTTGTACAAACTGCTCTCTCTGCTCCAAATACCGTCATGGACATCCCGCGAATAGCTATTGCGAACCCCTCCTCACAGTTCCATCGCTGAAAGCCTCCTTCAAAGGTCTTCCACTCGGCCCATTAGATGAGCCCTGTGGTTTTCGCTGTTGCGAACCCCCCTTCACAGTTCCATCGCTGAAAGCCTCCTTCAAAGGTCTTCCACTCGGCCCATTAAATGAGCCCTGGGGTTTTCGCTGTACAGATCGAGGCACTATTGCGGCAGGAAGGACAGACCAACTTCAGTTCCCGGTATTGTGGGGTGTATTTATTTTTATTTCTCTGTAATGTTCATTTTTCTGTTCGCTTTTATTTGATTTACACTTTGAGATGTTGTGTTCATAATATCAAACCCTTTAGGAGGGTTTAACGAATAGAGAAGCAGCGTTTTTAACAACCCCCATCAATACCCAATATTTTGTTATGCATAATTCTGTTGGGGTTTTTTCCTGGGTATGCCATCTATAGAATTTTTAGAAAGACAAAAGTAACTTGTTCGGGGGATTTATTGGGGTATGGTTTTCTACTGATAAAAAACCAGTCAATCTGTCTACCAGTTTTCAGTATACATATATATGTTCACTGATATACACTATATAATTTATATGCACTCAAATTTAAAGATATAGATATACATATGCCTGTGTGCAGATTATGGAAAATAATGTTTGTTTATCATCTGCATAGACCAGTAGGTCCAGTAGGCATTTGCAACGATAAAGCCTTTTTTTACATCACTGCATTTTACACCTTGGATTGTTTTCAATGATTCTGTTTTTGTTTTGAAGCTTCTCAGTATTCCCAACAAATTTCAGCTGAATTTTCCATGTGAACTTCTGGCTTTCATTTTCAGGATTGCATACACAGTAATCCGAAGTCAGTTGCACAGTTGAGTTCCTGCAATTTTGTTTAGGGTTTTTCTGCTTACATCGCTGACAAATTAGCTTACAACCTGTGCATCTCATAGGCCTTTTGGCATCCTGGTCATTGATGAAAACATTTTTATTTCATTCATTGTCGGACATCATATATGTCGACATGCTTCTGGGGAAAATGTTGATTCTTATTTTCTGATGTCATGTAAATATGATATGATGTGAATCCAACATCTGCGGCAGAGGGTTAGAATATAAGTTGTCACAAGTGGACCCTGGTGTCGGTTCCAAAGGTTTGACAGGCCATAACTGTTATTTTTGGCATGGAGCAGGTCATTGGGGATTTTCAGTTTTGCAGATTGAAATGACAATTAGTTTATGATAAATCTTCAGATAATATATGCTGACAAAATTTTGAGAAAATGTTGATATTCCATTTTTCTTTAGTAATGTCATATAATTTGTTATGATGTGAATCTAACTTCTTGGGTAGAGTGTAAAGTTCTTAGTCTTGTCACAAGTGAGAACCCCAGAGTAGGCTCCAAGGGTTATGTATGAGGCCATAACCAGTATTTTAAGTCTGGAGTAGGTCTATTAGGATTGTTCAATTTTTGCGTATTGAAATGCCAATTAGTCAAGATCTTTGACCCTTGGGGCGGTGGACTACAAATATTATTGAAAATTATTGGGGAGATTACGCTATTGCTTATCTTGGATTCTGTAAATATGCGTCATTTTTGGCACTAATGAAATTGACTTTCTGCTTTCCAGGAGGGAGTTTCGAGTGGAATGTGAACGAAGTTTTGGATTTGTGCAGTTTAGCTATGATCATGGATTACCAGTCGCGGCAAAGGATTTGGAACTTGGTTTTATGAAGTGTTATCTATTGTCTGATTTAGATCTTGGAATTGTGAGTATTCTGAACAATAAAGGTTGTATAGTTTTACTTTCAAGGGGAAAATATATGAAAATTAAAATCTAAATTTCATGTCACAGGAAAACTCGCAGTGTGTGAAGGATACAAAGAGGATCATACTTCTATCAGAACAATTATATTATTTGAATTAGGTTTGACCTTTTTGATCTCTACAGTGGGATTGCTGTATCTGGTTTCAAGATGTTCAACCGAGCTGGCCTGGATAGATTCAAAAAGGCACAAACAATAGAGCCATTTTCAGTCAGTGTCAACCCAGTTTCAAAGTCCACTGTGGAACAGCAGCAGCAATCTCGGCCTTTTCAATCACAGGTTGCTCAAACACAGTTACAGCACCAGCAGCATCATGGATTGCCAAGGACTGTAGCTCCCGAACCTGCTCCAGCATCAACAGCTGTGCAGCAAACCACTGGAATAGGGGGTGGGCAATCAAATTGGCAACCGCCAGACTGGGTTGTGGAGCCTAAACCAGGTGTCTTTCGTTTAGAGGTTGTGAAGGATGGTGAAGTATTAGATCAGATCAATTTGGATAAGCGGAGACACATATTTGGGAGACAGGTTGTTACTTGTGATTTTGTGCTGGACCATCCATCCGTCTCTCGACAACATGCTGCTGTTGTGCAACATAGAAATGGCAGGTTTGGATCTTCCACCAGAAAAGATTACTTGGTAGCCATCTGAAATTTAATTGAGTCTCTGAAGATTGAAACTGCAAGTCATTAAGAAGGAACAGTATGGTTTATGGTTTTTTTCTAAGGCCTAGTTTGGTCAGGGTCAGTTGTTGGACTGTCCATTGTGCACCTTAGTAGTGGATGCTGATTCAAAGTGGGTCTGCATAGTTTTTTTCCTAGACTCTTGTGACCTTCAGGATAGCTCCAGGGTGCTCTAAAAGTGCTTCCTTTGGTGTGTGGTTTACCTTTAGATTGCTTAGCCTGAGTTAAAATGCATACTTCGTTGTTTCTCTTTGTGAATGCTTATGAATTGGAGAGTTCCTTTAATATATGTATTTTCTTCAACCTCCTGCAGTGCATCTTTTTCTGTTCATGGGATGAGCCACCTGATTCGTTGTTCTCTCATGTAATTTGGAGTCATGCAGTTAATACAACCCATATTTCTTCTGTTTAGAAAATATATGGGTTTGTTGCAACCTTAAATTTGTAATGAAGCATTGCTTATATGTGCAGCATCTACGTCATTGATCTGGGCTCAGTGCATGGCACTTTTGTTGCAAATGAGCGCGTGACAAAGGATAACCCTGTAGAACTTGAAGTAGGGCAGTCTTTGCGTTTTGCTGCATCGTCCAGAAGTTACATCTTGAGAAAAAATACAGCTGCCCTTTTTCCTATGCAACAATTGCCTCCACAGTTTACCCTTCCAGATCCTCCAGATCCTTCAGATGAGGATGCTGTTGTGGCATATAATACTATTCTGAATCGCTTTGGGGCAAGCAGAATAGACTCAGTACCAAAGACCATTAAGGATTCAGGGGCACTTTCTATAGCTGGTAAAGATGAGGAGTCCCATGTTGAAAGGGGTGCCAAGAGACCACGGAAAGCAAGAGTTGCTTTTAGGGATCAGCATGGTGGAGAGTTAGTGGAGGTAGTTGGAGTATCAGATGGTGCAGATGTTAGCACTGAGCCTGGGCCCATTGGGGTAAAGGAAGGTAGTCTTGTTGGAAAATATGAGTCTCTTGTGCAGGTTACAGTGATACCTAAAGGCCAGGACCAGGCTATGCCAAAGGAAGAGAGTGATACACCAAAAGGGGTTACTCAAAAGTTACAGCAATATTTGAACAAAGTCAAGTCCCCAGCGAAAGGTGGGTTCTATGGAGATCTTTATGGGGATTCCTTCGCTGGTCAGGTTGGTGCCTCATGGGCAAATGTGCCAAAAGAAAACAGTGGTAATTCAGAGCAAGCTGCTTCGAACGTGACAGCAGAAATTCCTGCCAATGGCATAACCAAGAGTGACCAAAAAAGCTCTGTAAGCAATAGGATGACGAAATTCCAAAGTTCAAAGTCTAATGCACTCTTTGATGACGATGATGATGATTTATTTGGAGACTCGATGGAGGACGATGCTTCAAGATGAGTCTAGCTATTTAACTTTATATTGAAGTATAATTCACAATTTCAAGGAATTTGAGGTCAGAATTCTACTTGTAGCAAAATGATGGTTTTTTTGTATGACCCGACATTATTCAGAATGCAGCTAAATTTTATAGTGGGTTTATTGTTGATGCTTGAATAACATGTGATTTTTGCAGCAGGCTTTTCTTCAACACAGAGTCTCAACAAAGCAGCTCTCTGTTTTCATTGATTTTTACATTCTAGCTTTTTTGTTTTCTCATGTCTGATGCTTACAGAGTTCATGGTCGTATAATGCACAACTAAGGTTGAGTTTACTCACCTGAAATTTTGCGAGAATGTAATATCCATCAAACTCCTACTTCAATTTTGTTGTTTCCGTTTTAAAGCAGTCCTATGCGATCAACTCGTATGTAAGGGAGGACACTATGTTGGTTTCCTAAGTTGTTTCAATATTCATTCAACCAATTCACTGTGGAGCATGTGGGTCTTGTTTGTGTCAATTCCGTATAATAAAATGCCCATAAAGAAGGATACAACAGGTTGCCTAACTCTAAGTAACATTTACTTGTGTAATTTTTCTAAACAGAGTAATAAAGATTCCAAGGTTAAAACAATTTTTTTTCTCTCCAAGAAAACCCTTGTGGAAATCTATCCAAATACTTCCTGATGATCAATTGATGATAAATCATTGAACCTGATTATGGAGCCTAACCCTGAGGGGATCAAGAGAGTTGAATCCATGACCTCCTCACCTTTGGAGGAGATACAAGTGGTCCCACGTCTGGCTCATGACCACTTGAACTAAATCTTGGGGCTATAAAATGTACATAGCAGAGTTATTTGATTCAAAGTGTATATACACATAATCAATGGATTAGTTCCCATCTTTGTATTAATCACAAATGCTTGTATAATAGTAAAATAATTCATGCCTTTATTTCTATCTAATATAGTAAAATAATTCACGCCTCATTGTTCTTGCTAATATTTCTATCTGTATATAGATACCTTATATTTTTTGGCTTGATCTCTTTCACTACTATGTTTTTTTTCGGGTTCTATGTTTTTTAATTGATTGAGTACTAAATGATAAAATATCCGAAGATGACCATCTTGAGGTTGAGCAACGATAAAATTGGCTATCAAATAAGACTTGCTCATACCTAGCATGCTAATACGTTATAGACTAATAGTAACATAAATTAAAATGGGTGTAATTACCATGTTCTATATGTATTTCGTGAATGTATTTCGTGAATTAAGTGCAGAAGAATTGTGCATAGACAAGAACCAATATTTTAATCCTTGTAAAATTGTGTTTACCATGCCTTGGTGTACACCTACAACTGTACACCCCCTCAAACATACCCTTCAACTCAATAACTCTTATCTCTTTGTTTCGGAGTGCCCGTGATTCCTCCACTGCTTATCCGACTTAAAGTTCGTACGGTAAACAATGCAACACAACTGCCGATTCCCACCCGGCTGCCCAGACATCGATCCCTTCTTGCCCTTAACATCATGATTATACCATCATCCATCATCGCTACCTGGATTCCCATCCTCTTCCTTTTCCTCTGCCTTCATCAATTCTTACCCCCTTTTGCTCCTTGTACTCCTCAAGCTGAAGCTTCACCTGCACAGCCTTTTCCTCCTCTTCCTTTGTCCTCTGCAACGGCCTATCTAAGTCTTTTATGCCTCTTTTTAACTAATTCAGCAAGCTGGTCCATGGTCTCATTATACTCTCTCAACAGATTCTCGTGGAGCATGTGGATTTTGATTCGAGTCAATGCCTTATGATAAAATGCCCATAAAGAAGGATAGTACAGGATGCCTAACTCATGTAACATTTACTTGTTCAGATTCATGTTGTCCAATTTCTTACTAAATGGATTGATAAAGATTCCAAGATTAAAACATTTTTTATCCTCGAAGAAAAGCCTTATGAAAAAACCTTCTTATTACTTCCCCATTATCCATGGATGGTAAATAAGGTACACCATTGGCCCTGATTACAGAGCCTAACCCGAGGTGATTAAGAGTGTTGAACCCATGACCTCGTCACCTTTGGGAAGAGATAAGAAGCCTCGCATTTTGCTATGACCACTTGAGCTAACCCTTTTGGCTTTAAAACATGTATAATTGATCTGATTTGAAGCATATATATTCTGTGAAGTACATTTTCATCGTAAACCTGCTGGGCACTTCCCTAAGATGATACCCAGGGCGAACTGGCTCCTTCAAAAACTTGAGCCTTTGTCAACAGATAGTCATTTAAGAGCTCAAACATGTTGCAAAAATTGAACATAGAAAGTTCACATCAGTTAATACATTGATTCTGTACAGTGACAATGGATAATAGGAAATCAACAGCATTTTCCCGTAAGAAATGACTCTGCAATGGTTTTCATTGCAGTGAGCAGCAAATAATGTACAGAGGTCTGTCAGTTTAGTTGTAACACAAGTAGCAGTGTTGGGGACAGTTCTCATATTTATGTATATATACAAAGTTGGAAGAGTTACGTTCCAATATTATAGAATAAGTGACTGATCTATAGACCATTTTCATAAAACGGCATTACAATCGAAATGCTCTTATGAAATTCCAGGAATCCTCTTAGAAATTCCTGCAACTCTTAAAAGGGATAGTAACTGATTATTCCAAGGTAAAGTCGTTTAACATTCTGGACTTCTCTACCATTAAACTATCTTCTTTCATCTGAACTTGTTATGGATGTTCATTAGAAATGTTTTAACCACGGAGTTGTTAATATGCTTATCATCATGATCCTCAACTGAAAATGTATTTTTTATTCTCGAAAATAGAATTTTAACGAAGGGAAATGTTAGGGATTAATATTTGCGAGTAGGCTAATTTTCCATGGTTTTTCAATTTTTTTTTTTGCTAATTTCTATTTTTTCACCCAAATTATATATTTTTTATATATTATACAATCATTTTACAATAAAAATTCCAAAATTTAGAGACTATATAAAATCATAAAAAATTAAGTACGTGTACAAAAATATTACAATTTTTTATATTTTACATATTAGAGATTAATAAAATTCTTCTAGACTTTTAAACTTTAAAATAAATTTCCATCTTTAATTTTCCATAATTCTAACTACATTACTTCTCGAGACTTCTAAACTTTAAAATAAATTTCCATCTTTAACTTTCCATAATTCTAACTGCATTACTTCTCGTCTAATTTAAGTAAACTGGATTATTCATGACCACATGTCATCAATGTCTCGCACCAAATAAAGTTGGAATCAGTAAGAGTAAGAGGCGACTATACTAATTTTTATTCAAAATGTTCAACAATGAAAGAGAGTTTGGTGCGTGATTGTTCACTTCTCATTGAAATTTTATAACGTTAAGGTTTCCCTATTAAAGAACTAGCATTAATTTAGATATCATTTTGGGATTCAACTGCGTTAAGTAAGTCATTCAAACGTATGACGTATGTGATTCGTTTTCCACATTTCACTAGTTTCAATCCCACTTCTTCACCCCTGTGAGCATCACCCGATGCAATGAGTGCTAAGTGAACTATTCAAAAATCATGAGAAATTAGTCAGTTACGACTACCTCTCATGGAAATGGTCATACGTTTGAATGACTTACTTAACGCAGTTGAATCCCAAAATGATATCTAATATAATGCACTGCGTAATCCCCCATACTTAAACTAGCATTAATGTTTCCCCGTTAAAAGAACTATATATTTGAATGACCTAGAACTATATAGTTGAATGACCTAAAAAATGTGATATAAATATAAACATGTGACACAATAATATAATATATTTTGGTTAAGAACTAGTGTTAGTGTTAAGGTTTACCGTTATAGAACTATATATTTGAATGGCCTAAAAATGTGATTTAAATATAAACATGTGATTCAAAAACATAATTTATTTTGGTTATATATGTAATTTTATGTAAAGCAGAGGGATTGAGAGGGATTGAGTATATTGGTGTAGTTAATGGATTTTTTTGGTTGTTTTCTTAATTTTATGGGTTATTGTCACTTATGATTGAATGTGTGATTGTATGTAGTAAGATTATATTAAATGAAATCATGATCAACGTACACATAAGTGTTCAAATCTCATCTCTATGCTTTTTAGTTTATATAAAATAATTGGGTTAGTTCAATTGGGTGACGTAAATATTGTTGGGCATTTGATTAGTTCTATGTTAATAGGTACCTGGTTTGAATCCCCTTTGGTTAGTTGCACTAGTCTATGCCAACAAATTTGTTAAGGATGCTATGTACGAATGTGTGTTAGCTTGAGTGATCAAGAGCTATGAATAACAAGAAGTCTCAAGGTCAAGTCCTTCAGCTAGTACATGCCTTGGCACATGTAGGTCTCACTTGATGTTTTTGCTGGATCAAATATACAATAATCTATGTGGCCCACTTTACACTGGATACCATTATTGAAATGAGAAGTGCCTAGGATTTCTTGTGGATGTAGTTTTGAAGGATATAATTTTTCATACTGAATTGTAATTGTAAAGAGACATGTCTCTCATTGTCTTCATCATTTTCACATAATGAATAAATTTTTACATTTTGTTTAACATTTTTATTTTTTATTATGTTTTAAGTTTTGTTTTGTCAACATAATTATTGAAATTGGGTTAGCAATGTGCAAGGTATATGTCTTAAATAGAATTTGAATCAATGAGTTTAGAAGGATGATTATGAATTTCTTCATTCTTGTAACATACTAATGGAAGCTTATGAATTTTGAAATGTGATATGAATGTTTTATTTAACATATAAATTAAATTTTCAATATGCTATCTCATAGTTTAAATGTTGTGACAATGTCCACATCATTTGGACAATTTAGTTCTAAAAGTTGTGGGAAAAATATGGTCAAATTGAAGTATTGATTTTGCATGCCAAGTGACTTTTATCCCATTGGTGATGGAAAGAGAATAATGTCTAAAGATTTTTTTGATCTTTTACTATATAGTAAACCTTGTTTTCAAACATTTTGTTTTAGGATTAGATAGTTTGCCTATAGGTTTAATATTATTAGTTTATTTAACACTAATTCACTTAAAGCATTGAGAAATATTGATATATGTTAACATTTTTATATTATTTAATTTTGAAGTTAATATATAAAAATACTAGGATATGCTAATTTTTATTTTAAAAGTATTGGAATATGCTCCTTTAACATACTACCATAGCAAAATGAAGACTACATAAACACATTTCTACTAAGGAATGTTGTCCACACCATCCTTTATCTCACTAATAGCAAGTAAACCTGCTTGACTACCAATTGCTCGTTTGGACAATGCATTTATGACACCATTCAATGTTTAAAAAATGAGGGCACATGGGCAAGAGACAAACTTTAGTTCTAGGTCTTCACCAACTAAATTAGGTGATATTCTAGTATTAAGATTTACAATTTGGGTTATTACCCATCCCATAACAATTTTATAGGCTCTAAGGGAGTTACAGATCTAGTATGCCTTTGTTTATTTGTAGCTACATCAACTGCAATAAGTAAGGCCCTTATCTCTTTCATATTGTGACTCCCATTTCCAAACCCATAGATGAAGATAAAGTGATGATCCTCGGCCAAGTATATGACCCATATGGTCCTTGATTCCCCATGGAAGCTCCATCAAAAACACCCATGGCTACATTATGTCATTTGCCAAATGCCCAATCCATTTCAATGCCTTTTTTCTCACAATGTTCCTAAGCCATCACATGCATGTTGAATATTACAGGAAACTTCCAGGGAAGTGTTAGAAAAAATATTATATATGACAGAGAAATGCAAGACATATAATATGCGGAAAAACACAAACACATAAAACCAGAGAGACACAGATATACGTGGTTCACCCAGTTTGGGCTACGTCCACCCTGAATAGCTAGTCCTTCATTTCTATTATCCAGCAAAATGAAGAGATACAAACTACAACAGATCCGCTGTAATATCCTCTGTTTTCTCTCACAGTCTCACCTCTCTGTCTCTCGCTTTAAGAATACACATATTTTTACAGCCTCAATACAATACCCTCATACAAAGAGAGGGGTTGCCTTCTAGGGAAAAAAACCCTAAACTAAACATAAATTCTACCGTCAGATCATCCGCCTAATGAACGGCCCAGATTGACTAGAAATTAAAATACTTTTACAAGGCAATTTTACATCTATTTTTAGTTTTGGGGGTGCCACCCCCGAAACCCTCGTCAGGGGACCGCTAGCCTCTGGACCCCTCAACCGGGGGGGATGACCCCCCTCGAACCCCCGCGAGGGGGACAAGTCCCCCCCCGCAACCTTCCCATGGAGGGGTGTACAGTCTTCTTTGGGTATACATCCCGCTGAAACAAAGACCTCTAAATTAGGATGATAATCATGCTCAACACCCAACAGGAAGAAGTACATTGGCCTTGGGGTATCACATTGTTCCTAGCCTACCATAATGCTTGTCAAAATTCTTGAAGAAGAACATGATGTTAGCTACCATATTACCTGCCAACAATTTTTTGAGAAATTCTTCAATTCAGTCTCCTCTCCACATACATTCCTAAAACATTGTTTTTGTTGCTCTCCTTACCTCGGAGTAATGACATCCTACTAGTAGAGGATATATTGCCTCTTAATTTCTCTTACATAGAGGACACATGCTATGATCTTGCCATGTGCCTTTGATTAGCACATGTCATGTGATCACTATTGTATAGAACAACATTGACACAAAACTTTAGTCTTCAAGGTTTCTTGGATGTGCTAGAGATTGGTCCACCACACTCAATATTCCAACCTAAAGACATGGTAGTGTACCCCAAACATGTAGGTTCCACCCAGGGATGGAATTTGACGGGCATTTTGCCCGTCATAAGGCTTTTTGCACGTATTTGATGGCTGGAATTTGTCATTCCCCGTTTTGAGTGACCTGCCTGGAAGAGTTAAAGACGGATTTTTGACGTTTGGAACTTTTTCCAAAACGTTTTTACGCACCAAACGTTCTTACGCGGCAAGTTTTTTCATATAACAGGGTATTTTTTGGGCAAGTTTTTTTAATTGAAAATATGCTAAATTCTAATCAGCGTTGGTATAGTTACAACTTACGCCCCTTTATTTTTTCATACAGCAGGGTATTTTTTGGCCAAATTTTTTTAATTGAAAATATGCTAAATTCTAAATTCTAAAGCCGACATGAATTATGTGGGGCATGTATGATATACGTGGGCTTTACATGTAATAAAGAGAGGTCGGCCATAAATAAGCAACCCCTAACATGATGAAGGAAACATATATATATGAGTGAAGGAAGAGCTCATTTCACTCATCGACTTTCACTTGAAGAGCTCTTCGCATAAGAGACAAGGGAAGTGCGAAGGACGAAGAGGATATGCGCAATCCTCATGCGCATAAAGACTAAGGGACTTCACATATTTCAGATTGGTTTATGTGGACTCCCATTCTTTACGGCTGGGGTATTTTCATTCATGTATGATTCTTTTCATATCATAATTCTGTAAAAAATTTTGAACATGCAATTAGAATTTTCCAAGGTCTTCGTGATTGATTGTGATTCATTCCTGATGTAGAGGTAACCGAGAAAACCCCATTCTAAATATTTGGTGGCTCCAATTTTTACTGAGAATTTCCATTGTAATTATAGTGAGAGGGATTTTGTAATCGATTCCAGATGGAAAGAGGGGTTGGGGAAACCCCTTTAACTATTCGGTGACTCTTGTTCATGCTTTAATTCTTGCTGAGAATCTTCACGGTAATATTAAGAAGGATTCTCGATGCAAAGAGGACTTGAGGAGGTAACTAAGAAAACCCTCTTTTAAATATATTTTGGTGGCTCTCATCTATGTTTCAATTATTCTTTTGAGCAAAATTACTTCTTCTTATTTTCATCTGCAGGCAACTTTTTGGGGTTTTATCTTTTAGGCGTTGGGGTTTTATCTTTTAGGCGTTACTGTGTAAATGAAAATAAAACACAATTGTGGTATGCTATTATTGTGTGATTTTTCCAACTGAGATATCATTGAAGAAACAGGTTTACTTATTTTTCCAATTGAGATTAACATGGAAGAAACTATACATTGAAGAAACAACAGTTTAAGATCGCTTATTCGTACGTGTTTACTTACTCTATGTGCAGTTGTCAGATGCATTCACTGTGCTTTTGGGCAAACACGCAGGTACAAAATCTCTAACCCTGTTTCAGATGCAAAATCAATTTTATTTTTTTTAAATATATTTGTTATTTTGGCTGAATGGTTAATAATATAGATGTTAAGACAATAAAGGATTTTAAAATA
>APFE031212345.1:73082-96883 GCA_000404065.3 Pinus taeda | reverse complement strand
GATGTCTTCTTAGGAGATGATAGGAAGGCTAGAATCCTTGGTCACGGAAAAGTAAAGTTGAAGTTGCAAGGTGGAAGGGTTAGAACCCTTCCGAGTGTTCTGCATATTCCTGCGTTGGCCAAAAATCTGATTTCGGTAAGCAAGTTGGATGATGCAGGTGTAAAGACAGTGTTCGAGAAGGATACCTGCAAGATGGTTCGAGGAGCACTAGTATTGATACGGGGAGTTCGGATTGGAACTCTGTACAAGCTGCAAGGTAGCACTGTTGTTGACGGGTGCAATAGTTCTATGGTTCCTGAAAATGGGGCAAAAAATCTAGTGGTCTTTGGAGAGAAGACCATGTTGTGGCATCAAAGGCTTGGACTTATTGGAGAGAAGGGCCTTCGAATACTTCATGGTAAAGGTATGGTAGAAGGTATGAGTAATAGCTCTCTGGATTTTGATTTCTGTGAAAATTGTGTATATGGGAAGCAAAATCGGGTGAGTTTCCCCTCTGGTGGTAAGAGGACGAAACAAATATTAGAGCTTGTGCACATGATGTGTTTGGACCTGTGAAAGTTCCATCACTCGGTAAGTCTGTGTACTATGTATCATTTATAGATGAATTCTCAAGGAATACATGGATATATTTCCTTAAGAAGAAATTTGAAGTCTTTTGATAGGTTTTAAGAATTTAAGGTCGGTGGAAATCATACACGAGAAGAAGATAAGGTTGATTGAGGAATAGATAATGGTGGAGATTCTAGAACAAGGAAATTTGAAGAATTCTGTAAGAAGTGTGGTATAGCACGGCAAAAGCTACTCATATACACTTTAGCAAAATGGAGTCGGCAGAAAGAATGAACAAGACGTTGATGGAAAGGGCAAGAAGCATGCTCAGTGGTGCTGGGTTAGGACAAGAATTCTGGGCAGAGGCAGTGGATACTGCATGTTACTTGGTCAACAGGTCACCTTCATCAGCGTTGAGGATAAGACTCCACAAGAAGTATGGACTGGTAAGAAACCCTCTCTTTCACATCTGAGGGTATTTGGATGTGATGCATATGTACATGTTCCAAAGGAGAAATGAACCAAGTTGGATAGTAAATATGAAAAGTGCATCTTTATTGGGTATAAGGATGGTTTAAAGGGTTATAAGTTTTGGAACGCAGTAACAAGGAAGGTTGTGTACAGCTGATATGTGGTGTTCAGAGAGGTGAAATATTTTATTAGACATGAAGTCCAACCAAAGGAACTTGAGAAGATAGAGTTTGAGCTAAAGGAGGAAGAATTAGACTCTATAGTAGAGGAGGAATCAAAAGATGAAGAGCCACAAACTCCGGGTGTGAGAAGATCAGTTCGAGAAAGAAGGCAGCCAGAAAGGTATAGTCCATCTGCTTTTTGTTCAAATTTTTCTTTATCTATTACTAACGATGATCCCAGAACTGTGAAGGAAGTAGTAGATTCAGAGGATGACAAACTCTGGAAAGAGGCCATGGTTGATGAAATGGTATCTTTGCACAAAAATGAGGCTTGGGATCTGGTGGAGTTGCCGGTTGGAAGGAAACCCATTGGCAGCAAATGGGTGTTCAAGAAAAAGACAAATGCATAAGGAAAGGTGGAGAAATACAAAGCTCGGTTGGTAGCAAAAGGTTATTCCCAAGTGTCGGGAATTGATTTTGGTGATATTTTTCTCCTATTGCCATGGTAAATTCTATTAGATTACTTTTATATGTTGTTGTTGCTTTTGATTTTGAGGTAGAATAGATGGATGTGAGGATAGAATTTTTTCACAGGGATTTGGAAGAGGAAATATACATGAAGCAACCTGAAGTCTTTGCGATGAAGGGTAAGAAAGAACTGGTATGCAAGTTAAACAAGTCTTTGTATGGGTTAAAATAGTCACCAAGGATGTGGTATAAGAAATTTGATACATTTATAAGGGGACTTGACTTCACCAGAAGCAAAGTAGATCACTGTGTGTATTTTAAATTAATTGGTGACCGTGTTATTTATCTGGTCTTGTATGTGGATGATATGTTTCTGGTTGGAAATGACAAAGAAATTACGCATGATTTGAAGACTCAATTATCCTCCAAATTCGACATGAAATATCTTGGTGTTGTAAACTATATTTTGGGCATGGAAATTAAAAGAGGTCGAGCAAAGAGGAAGCTCTGGTTAAACCAGAGGAAGTATGTCAAGACAATACTGTAGAGGTTTAATATGCAGGATAGTAAATCGGTGAAGGTTCTTATTCTTGTAGGTGTGAGGTTATCAACTAAACAGTGTCCCAAGACACAAGAAGAGGAAGAGGGCATGTCTTGTGTTCCATATGTAAGTGCAATCGGTAGCCTGATGTATGCAATGGTCTGTACTAGAACAAACATTGCACATGCAGTGGGAGTATTGAGCAGGTTTATGTCAAAATCAAGGAAGGAGCATTAGACAACAGTGAAGCAAGTTTTCAGGTATTTGCATGGCACTAGTGCTATGGTTTGTGCTACAAAGGAAGATTAGGATTGGACAGAATGTTGTATATTCGTGGCTTTGTTGATGTAGACTGGGTCGGAGTTCTAGATCAGAGAAGATCTACAAGTGGGTATTGTTTAACCTATTTGGAGGTGCAGTCAGTTGGATGAGTAAGAAACAATCTATAGTGGGACTATCAACTACAGAGGTAGAATACATGGCAGCCACTCATGCAAGCAAGGAAGCAGTTCAGTTGTAGATATTGTGTTCAAGTATGGGGTTAATACATGGAGCTATAAGGATAGACTATGATAGCAAAAGTGATATTTTATTGGCAAAGAACCCCACATATCATTCAAAGACAAAGCACATTGATGTTCAGTATCACTTTGTGAGGGATATGATAGAAGACAAAAAGGTGTTGCTAGTAAAGGTGGACACTTTCAAGAATACTGCAGATGCATTGACAAAATATGTGAGCTTTGAGGAGTTCTCTTGGTGTAGAGAGACAATGGGCATTTCAGGGCTAGAAAAATGACTAAGCTCTCTTGTGGCCCCCTGTGGAAAGAAAACAACAAGTGGGATAATGTTGGGTTGTGTTATATTCTTTCCACAACTAGTCCACATAGTTAACCAAGGGTTGGGGGGGTGAAGCCCCCCTTCGTTGCGCTGATTGTGTAGCGGGGGTGGGGGGGGTCACAGGGGGTTTGAGGCAGACCCACCTATGGTTTTGTGCATGATTTTCGCACATGTTTTTGGACGCGATGGTTTTTCGGGTCCATGGTATTGGACACGATGGTTTTCGGTCCATGGTATTGGATGCTTCGGCATGTATAAATATGTATTATAACATTGAAAGGAACATAATGAAAAATCAAGCTAGTAGTCCTGGTTTTGGGATCCAGAGGAAAATCTCTGTGTATATGTGTTTTCTGTGTTATGCTCTCGAATTGTTTATTTTCTGTGTTTTAGAATTCGTATGCAGGTAATTTCTGTACGGGGTTAAAACCTACAAGTTTAGAATTTTTCATTCTGACTCCATGCCCAATGGATAAGGCAACTTGGTCTATGGTGTTCTTGACACCTCCAAGGAGCTATCATCCCCAGATGGAGCCAATGTTAGTGTCAGTCAGTTCAGCACATCACCAGTGATCAAATATGCTCTTACAAGGTGTTGTTAGGGTGTCAAGTCAAATTTTTGTCATTTTAGTGAATCTTACAATAAAAATTTGGTCACTGACTATTGATGTCTAGGTCACTGTTGCTCCCTTCACTTACTCATGGTCTTCATCACTCATCATGGTCATTTTCTTCTTCGAGGTATCATATCTTCATTTAAGTGTCTTGGGTCATGAAATGGTTAAATTCCTCATTTTAGGTCATGGTATAGGGTTTCACTCCATGTGTCATCATGATACCATATGTCAAAAAAAAAACATGTCCATCATGTGATTCAATGGGTAAAGGGAGTTAGCATCTTCGGGAAAGAAAAATAAAGGTAAAGGTAATGTTTTATTTCAAATAAGACAATGTTTGCAGTACACTACCTCGCCTCATCATTTCTCATAGGGACATGTTTGCTCCAAAATATGTTTCTGACCAAATGGAGAAGAATTTTACAAAAGTGAAAGAGGTTTTGTCCATTATAGTCCAAGCAAAAAAAACCTCCTTCAGTTTATGCATAGGTATTATGATTTGAGGGAAATGCCCAAACTACACTTGCAACGAGAGAGTTGTTACACTTCTGGATAGTTTGATTTCAAGATAGATTTTCAGGTATTTGGAGCAGGTGTTGGCAGTTCTTAAGGACTCTATTGTGTAGCATACATCTTAATCTTTCCAACGGTACCTTTAGATAGTGATTTGGATTAGTGGAAGGCATCCAAAAGTGCTCTGCTAGTTGGCGTTGCGCTTTTGTCAGAGACACCCTGGGTTTTTGGATTGACCTTGGGAAAATCATTTTTTCTCCCTACTCGAGCCTCCAAATTACATTCTTGATGAGTCCATATTGTAGCAGACTTCAATATCTTTCCAACGAGCTATTAAGTTCACAATTTGGAGTAGTTTAAGGCCTCCAAAATATAGTTGGAAGACGGCGCTACACTTATGTGAACTGCGCTACACTTCTAGAGGTGGCGCTGCGCTTCTATGAACTACGTTGCACTCTACCAGCAGTGTTGTGCTTGGGAAAGAGTAGCCGATAACTTGCCAAAACTCACCCAAACTTCAAATTTAAGCTTTCATTCCTATTCCTTACTCTTCTAAGCTGATTAATAAGTAAGTACCATCATCTTACTCACTCTTTTCCTTTAGCAAAGCAAGTGCAAATGGTGAGTTGTGTTCATCTAGGGTTTATGTGAAAATTCATGCTTCAAAGCTAGTGCAAATGATGGGTTTTGTTATTTATGACATTTAAAACTTTAAAATTTTTCATCTCATACCTCTATACATATATAAATAACCCTATCATTCACTAATCAACTCATTTACCTTCAGTTTACCTCACCTTTATACAAGCCCTAGCTCATACCTATCATTTTGGACAATTTCCTAGTAGGACTGTTTTTAAATTCTCCTACTCATCTCTCTCTCTCATTTCACTCCATTCAAAATTCCTAAGTTTTCTAGCACCCCTATCCATCTCCCAAAATTCCCTATCATCATCTCCCTTCCCCAACTCCCACATTTCAGCATTTCCTTCCTTAAGCAAGAGAACAGTCAGCGTAAATCTAAACAACTCATTATAGAGAAAGAGAAATCCAAGGTATTGCAGCAAGGAGACAAAGGTAAAATAGTGTTGGAGCCTGGCGAACATGAGGAACATGAAAACTGAGTTGGGAAAAATAAACCAAGAACCAAGGGACTCAAAAGAGCATTGAAGGAAGAGAAGGAGCATAACCCGCTAAATGAAGACTTAGACATGGAAGACAGAATTGCCTTGGAGATCAATGAGGATAGAGAGTATTGGCTAATTAAGGTTAATGAACACTTAGAATGGCTTCTTGAAAAAGCCAACACGGGTAATTAGTTATTGAGACACATGGCCCATCATTATCAGACTGGAAATATGATTTGCAACATCAAGCTCAAGCAGTTGAAAGACAAGCTAAAGGAAACCCTAGAGGACAAAAATGAGAGAGATAACTTGGAGATGCTTGCTAAGAATCCATGAGGGATTGACATAACTCATTTTGCAGCTCATGACCAATTCTGAATGTTTTTTGAGAATTTTTGGTTTTTTTACTATTTTGGTGCCAAATTCACAAATTGAGCTACTTTTTCCTCGGACATCCAAATGAAAAAAGGCTTGAATTTTTTGAAATTTCATGGCCTCCTCTCAAAGCCCATTTTGAGAAAAAATGAGAAAAATGGGTAAAAATTCATCATTTTGCCACTCTTTTTGACAAGCGCTACGCTTCTAGGGACATCTTGGGAGAATGAGTTTTTGAAGGCCTTCCCATGGGTAATTCTCAAAAATACAAGGTGTCCAGGAAACTAGATAGGAAAGATTAGTTGACCATTCTCTTAGATATCAATTTGGACTTTAGGAATGAATATTAAATTGGGATCAAAGTTGGCACTACATTTCTGGAAATTTCTGAGTTTTTATTTCAAATCTCACTATGTAATTTCCTAGTTTTCAATTTGACTTGGTCAAAGTGAAAAATCATGATGTAATTGAAGTAGTTAGAGGTTAGATGATGTAATCATGAATAAATAGACATGATAGGTTGTATTTATGGTTAATTAGGCCTCATTAAGGAAGAAAATTTCAAAACAAATTCTAAGAGAAGAGTTTGTATTTGACCTTCTCACTCTTACTTGTTGATTGAGAGAACCTTGGAAACAGTTCCACCACCTAGGAATTTGACCCCTGAAGGTGGGGAAGTTGTTTGATTGAGTCTATATGTATCATTTCTCATTCAAAGAGAAGGGTTGGACTTTTGTGGAGAGACTTGGTACCTTATGTTCTCTTACAGCTAATACAAGAGCAGTTGCAGCTATATTTCAAGAATAATTGTTCAGTGAGTCTATGGTGTTGGCATTATGACACAGGTTTGGCACAAGTTTGGCTCGATGACATAAGTGTTGTCCTTGATGGAAACTCACTCAAATAGCAGATCACAAGTTCAGGCTCTCAAATTATTAGAAAATGAGATACCTGCAGGTTCCTGTTCACAAAGATGCAGACATCGGCAGTTTTCGCAGGTGCGCCAATCAAAAGGTACGAACATGTTCGCAGGTGTATCGAACAAAAAGTGCGGACGTAAAGTACACACACTTTCATGCAGAGAAAATCGCGTGCACGTGGGAAATTTTATGGTTGGTCTGTGGTATTTAGTCCGACATTTTTGATCCTATGGTTTTGGTCCGTGGTTTTTGCATCTAAAGTATTGAACCTAGGTTTTGGGTCCCTAATATTGGATCTCTATGGTTTTGGACCATGGTTTGAGAAAGGCCTAAACTATAAAAAGGAAAGGAGATCATTTGGCTGGAGACAAACGTGTTGAATATCTTAAGAAGAGCAAGATCTAAAATTCTAGTGATCGGTTGGTGAGTTATAGCTGGACCTAAATTAAAGAGAAACCTGAGCATTACAAGACAGATCTACTGATGGGTCAAGATCTCTTTAGCGCATGATCAGATCTGTAAATCTAATAGTTTGGGGTATAATTAAAGTCTGATAAATTATCTATACCCTGAGGTCCGCAAGCTAGACACAGCACAGGTGTGGAGGTCCGCAGGCTCGACACAGCGTAGGTGCGGCGATCTGCAGGCTAGACACGGTGCAGCTGCGGAGGTCCACAGGTTCAAGATAGCGCAGGTGCGGAGGTCCGCAGGTTCGAGACAGTGCAGGTGTGGAGACCCGTAGGCTCGACACAGCGGAGATGCAAATACCCGCAGGTTTCTATTGATGAAGTTGCGGACTTTTCTTGAATTATGTTTTAGTTGCTTTTGTCTATTACTGCAGCGTTCAAAGTTCTGAATTGGTGTGCTGAGAAATTATTGATTCAGTATTTGTACAAGGAAGTTGTTTGATTGCAGATCTATTTGATGGTTGATTGATATTCATGGATCCAATTTAAAAATTTATGAAACGTGGTCCCTAGAAGAAAAGAAAAGGTTGAAGCCTTCAGTAGGTCAGCACCTACATACTAGTACCTCAGCTAGTACAAGAGCTAAGGGGGTTGTAGCTCCCTTCCAGGAGAGTCTGGAGAACGAGAGAAGGTTGTATCCTTCTGCAGCTTGAAGCCTACGTGCTAGTATAAGATTGCACCAGTACAGAATCATTGTAAAAAGAAGTTTCTAATTGAAAGAATATAGAGACATATTGCAACAAATAGTTTTCACCCACATTGGGTTTCCACTTTATATCTTGTGTTCTTTGGTGTGACTGTCTACTCTATTTTTCTTGTTCCTGTTTATTATTATATGGTTCTAACACACAGATTAATGATCAACATCTGAAGCATGAATTAAATTATAAGTCTAAAAGGTATACGCAAGTTTCATTAGTCAGATCTGCAAATGGTTGTATAAATTGAAAAAAAAAATGATAATACTGATTCACCCCCCCTCTCAGTATTATTTTCAACACATGGTGTTGTTTTTCTTTTATATCAGCTTCTAATTGATGAAATCATCTCTCTTTTCATGCTTTATCTTCCTCCTATGGTTTTCCTTATAGTTATATAGATAGAATTCTTAGATTTAAGCTTTTTTTATATGGAAATCATGCTTGTGTTTCTTTTCTCCTAAGACTAATGAATTTGTGATTTTACATGCTCATTATGTTCTCTAAGCTCTCAGACCTGTACTACATTGACAATTCTTTAAGTTCACCACAACACGCTGATATCTAGCTCCTTTTTATACTTTTCACTACATACTTGAAGCCTTAACCTAATTACCTACTCTAATCCCTAGTCCAGCAAACCAAAAACCCTAAATTCACAAATACTCAAACAAGACTTGTATATCTAGCCTAAAACCTATTTCTTTCTAGTTTTTCATTGAGAAATCCTTAGAGAGATCCCTCTATAGTTTAGTTGGGCTAGATATTGAACTGAAAGTGGTTCGAGGTTACCTCTTTCAATCTCCTCCTCAGCCTAGGAAATTGTAGGGGATAACATGCACTAAGAGAACCTCAGACTTCCCAAGTGAAGAATGACTACACGAGAAGAGGGGGCAAAGGGAAGGGGAAGTTAAGGAGGGGAGAAGCCATAGAAGAAGATTTGAGTCATGGAGATGAGTTGATGCATAAGAGACCTCAAAGCGAAAGGGTAGTGGCTAGAGAAATAATTCAAAATCATAGGTTTAATCATGCCAAACCTGACTATAATGGACTGAGGGAGAGGCTAAGAGTTGATACAAGAACCAAGAAAAGAGGAGACAATGTTATCCACTCTCAGGGGACATGCAGGGGATGGACACTAGAGACAAAGGAAACAACAAAGGAGGGTGAGTTTCCCATTAAACAAATTTATATTGGGATCCTTAGAAGCCAACTTTTGTAGGGATGTCAAAATAGAAGAACAACAACCCATGAATGTTAATAATTCACTACATTGTAAGGCCTTGTACCTTGAAATAACATTTTCTTGATGCAAATTTCCACCATAATTTACACCATCACCTAGAATGAATGGCCACACCTATGAATTATGAGTGTTTTTCATGTTAGGGTAGGCTAAGAATGAAACCCACAATGGCTCCATAATTGCAAACCCCCACATAATAAATGTTATAAATCTCCATTATATCACGATCATTGAACTAGTACTAATGCTAGAGGGAGCTAGCATAAAAAAAAATCGAGGTCGCGTGATCCTCGATGCAACTACATAATGGTTCAATAATGAAATTGAAGGGGGTTGCATCGCCACGCCCTCATCTATGAGTTCTTGGTGGGAAACAACCATGAACTCTCCCACCTAGTTTATCTTAGTCACCCCATCCAAGAAGTCTTACTTGCTATGTTAAGGACAATTATTAAAAGTAATTTCATATTTCACTCATGTATTTGGAATTAAACTAAAAAAAAAAAAAAAAAAAAAAAAGTGGTTTATAATTTCCGTGTCTAAATATTTGCTTGATAATTGGTGAATAAGTAAGACCTTCATTATGTCATTAGTGAACAAATAGGATCACCATATTTCTCTCTAAATTTAGAAACATAGGTGCATAAGTATGAAAATACAAGAATTTCTAGATAAGGCTTTAAACCATTCTCAACTTTTGTATTGATCACATGATATCAATTTATAGTACATGGATTTGACCACTTCTAGAGCTAGATCTAATTAAAAACTCATTAGTGAATAATAACAACACCTCATCAATAGATAGGGATGAAAACTCATAAGAAGGTGGTCTTAGACTTTGTCATTGTATGGGGATTCATATTCTAGCAAATAGTTAATGATAATTCAATTTGAAATCAAATTTAAGTGCCAGTTTTCAAATTAAACAATAATTCAAGAAATATGCCTGGAATGGTCAACAACTAGAGTGAGGTTCTAACACTATGATAATATTTCAATTCGAGCTTAGTTTACTTAATTTATGTTAATTCAAACTTTACTTCAAATGCTTTAGATCTAATTGGTCCTCTCTTTGCATTAGATAAATTTATCCTTATTTTATAGTTTTTTCAATTGGTGATGTTGGGGCCTTAAAATAATTCATACCACATATTTTAATAAGTTTATTGTTATGATCTTGGAGTACACTTTTGAATTAAATTTTCCATTGACTAATAATATTAATAGTGTGTACAAGACCTTAATATAAAAAGGCAAATCACAAATGTAACCTCCACAAGCAAGGTTGGTTTCAAATCACTACATAAGTTCCCACCCACCAATGAGAGGACTCATGGTCTTGGGCCCTTTAGAAATGGAGAAGGTGAGAGTTGGGAAATGCTTTTCATTATGCAAAAGGGATGGTTTTGAACTCCTCGTACACTTATGTCACTTGCATACCTATCTATTAGCATATTGGTGTTGCCTATTGTCCCATTTGTGGGAGCTTGTAGACGTAGCATTAGAATAGCCAAGTGGCTCTCTATTCATAATACATGGGGACCTACCATATAAATATAGAAGAAATTCCACCTGAACCTTCTTTTTTTACACACATATATGAAAGTATAGGTTGGCACCCATATAGTGTCACCAAACCATGAAAATACTTGTGATGGTACTGCAAAATTGAATGTAACATCATTGTGGCTCTTCCAAATTCAAAAGCTAACTTAAACTCTAATAATCATTCAAGGAAAGTGGAATTCAATGGCCCAATGAAGTTAGTCACTTGACATGGTAGCTCTCTAGGTGAGAGAAGCATAAAGATATTATTGACATAATGACTCATCTTATGCCCTAAAATACTTGGCAATAGAGAAAAATCGAATGAATTGCTTAAAGGTTTCAATTCATCCACATCGTGGACAATGTAGGTTTTGTGACACCCATTTATGATAGACTCTTATATCTTGTAGAGATCCATAAATACTATGTAAAGGTTGCTTTCTCTAGTTCTAACATAATTTTCATATATTGCAATGTTGGGATAACTAGATATTTTTTTGATACTTTGTCCAACAATTTGTTCAACTAACCTTCTAGGATTGGCTTGGAGCATAGTTTACTTGTATTCTATAAAGGATGTGGCCTTTCTCCATTACTAGTCTAACCACCAATATCAAGGCATTTGGATGTCAATTTTAAGCATAAGCGCATATGAGATAAGACATTGAATAAATTTCAATATAAGTTTTCTACATTATGCATGCTAAATTCTACTTGAACTCAACACATGAGAGCTAGTTCTTCAACAAACTATCAACACTACCACTGGAAAAATAGGTTCCCTTTCTAGAAATAACCTCAAGGCCAAGAAATAAGATGTATAGGCCAAATTCTTAATTTCAAATTTAGCAAGAGGTGACTGTTAGAGACAATATTCATTGAAGGAAAGAAAAGCTTCTTCCAAAATAGGAAGGGCTTAATAACCTCCTAGGGTTTCCATGTGTTCTACAAATGAAAGGTGCCAACAACTATAATGTGAGACTGCTTGAGCAAGAGGGTTTGAAATTAAATTCCTTGCAAATAATTATTCCCAAGTGAAAAGTCTTAATTGATACAATGTTTAAGAAATGTTGGGAATGTGTTATATTCTTTGCACGACTACCTATATGTGTTGTACATTGCGTCAATCACAGTGGGGGTAGAAACCCTCCTATTCAGGGGGGTCACAGGGAGGGAGAAACCCCCCTTTCCTGGGGGTTCAAGGACAACGACCCTTGACAAATAATTGGCTAGCTTTTTGAGTCCATTTTTAGTATTTTTCAGCACATGAATTTTCCCTTAAGTTTTTTTGTGGCACATGGTGGTTTAGCCCATGGTTTGTAGTTTTAATTAAGGAAATAAATTTGTATTCTAATCCATTGTAAATGGATTATAGGTTTATAGATTCCATGATACATACATACTTACATACATACATATGTATGTATGCATGTATGTATGTTGCAAAGAAGAATATATACTGAAAAATCTTTTGATTTTCCTAGTTTGGGTTTCTAGGGTAAAATATTTGTGTTAATGTGTGTGTTTGTCATTGCATATTTTCTAATTCCTTTTTAAGAATTTGGTTTCATTTATTAATTGTTCAGGGTTAAAATTTAAAATAAGGACCTCCCAATCATCTTTCCCATCAACAACTTGAATCACCTAACTAACATGTATGGTTTGCACTTGTAGGTAGGTTTTGATGATAACCATGCCTCAAAATTTTCATGGGGTGCAATTAAGTTACTAGTTAATTATGTGAAATCCCTTACTCTTGTTCGTCTTGGACCATAGAAATATTTTAAGAACCTTCTTCAATGTTGAATAGGCCATTTTAGAGGGAACCTAACAAGAATAACATTACAAGAATCATAGCATTCACTTTAATGTAGATTTAAACTTTTGATGTCAAGGCTAAGAGTTTGCTAATCATTTATCATTTATTCACACCCTATACATCACAACCTCCCAAACTCTCGAGGTGAATCTTAGAAGGTGAAATTGAAACCCAACAACCTAAAAAACTATTTGGTTGCATCCAAGTCTAACTTTGTTATGCCATCCATTTAGGGGTAGGTCGTTATAATTTCTACAACATTACATCTTGACCCACTAAATATTCTAATTCAAGGCCACATAAAATGTTTCCAGGAAAAAGAGACGAACATGGCGCTTTGGTTGCTTCGCAAGCGATTGGCCTAGGGTTCCCCTGCTGACCTGCGCCCTCAGACTCCTTCCTGGTAGCTCTGCTGCTAGGCTCGCTCCCTCGGTACCCCTCCTGGGCCCCCTCGTGCCTTCTTCTGACCTCTGGGCCTCCTGCTCAGTTCCCGCTCCAGGGCTCTCCCCGGGAGCCTCCACCCCTCCTGATCAACCTGAGCCCTGGCTCTCCAATGGCTGGGATTGATCCCCTACCTCCAGATCCGGAAGATTTCGAGAAGCAGTTTGCTTCCCTCATTCCAGAGAATGCAGCATCAAGAATCAGTCCAACTGCGACTAAGTTCATCAAGAAACTCGATGAAATACCTAAAGTTTCCCTTCCCCCTTCCCTCCCGAGGAAGGCAGCAATCTCTTTAGCTGAAAGAGGTCTGGTAGGCCAATTCACAGGACTCTGGCCCTCGCCCAGATCAGTACAAAAATGGGTGGAACGCAACTGGAACTCGATCATACAAGGAAAAATAGCAATCAGATTCTGTGGAAGAGGCTTTTACACTTTCTTGTTTGAATCAAAAGAGGACAGGAATCTCATCTTTAGAAATGGTCCCTATTTTATGGACTCAAGAGTCCTCTATCTAAATAGATGGTCTCCTGACTTTGATCCGGAAATGGACGTCCCAAACGCAATCCTGGTTTAGGTTCGTCTTCCTCATCTACCGCTCCACTACTGGGGAGATGAATCAGTCAAGGCCATTGGGAACGCAGTCGGCAAATACATAGACAGATCTGAACCAAAGGAGAACATGCATGCTTGTGCGAGGATATGCGTCAAAGTAGATCTTGGGAAAGGCCTGCCGGAAGCTATCAAGATCAAAGTGGATCAATGGACACACATCCAACAGGTAGATTACGAGCAGCTACCCTCCAAGTGCAAGGTATGTCACGAGTATGGGCATTTTGCAAATAGATGTAGCAAGTTAAAATCAAAGGAGTCTGATGGAAATGTTGAAAACTCTGAAGGCTCATGGGAACAAGTTAAAAAGAAAAAATATAATCCCTCTCTCAGCCCAAGCTCTAAGGTCCCCCCGGAAAACCCTTTTGTTCCCATCCTCCCTTCTAGCTCAGCACCCCCCTTCCCCTCATCCTCCAACCCCTTTGAATCTCTGTCAGTCGAAGAACCCATGTCTCCTCCCTCATCTCCCCGAGGCACTGCACTTGCAATCATCTCCTCCCTCTCTCAACCTCAGCCCTCCCCTCCTCCAACCATGGATCAAATACTAACCAAAAACAAAATGAAAGAGAATAACCTCACCACTGACCCTCCTAGAAAAGCAGGCAGGAAGTCAAACAAAGAAATCAGGGATGAAACTACAGTGAAAGAAATGGCCATTGGAACTCAGCAACCAATGGACACATATCTAGACAAGCCAAAGTGAAGTGGTGAAAAGATGAAAGAGAAGAGCGGGACTCACACAAAAAATGGTAAATGATGATTATGGTCTCTTGGAATTGTAGGGGGATGGGCTCCTCCCTAAAAATAAATGCAGCCCGGGATCTAGTCAAACAGGAGCAGTTAGATCTCCTCCTCATCCAAGAGACCAAAATATCTGATCAAGACTTCCAAAACCACATCAAAAGAAGCAAAAACTACACAAGTATAGCAATAAGTGCAGCAGGCGCATCAGAAGGCATAGGAACTATATGGAACAAAAATAAATGGGACCTAATTAACCAAAATTCCTACAATTGGTGGGTAAGAACAGACATTCAAAACAAAGTCTCAAAAGAGGAATACACAATCTACAACATCTACGCCCCAAACCACTACAGGGACAAAGCAATATGCTGGGACTCAATAACCTCAGATCTCCAATTAGCTCAAGACAGGAACATTTTCTTGGGAGGAGACCTGAATTTAATAAGGAACGCTGATGAAAAACTAGGAGGGAACTTCTACGTAGACCCCTCAAGAGATTCTCTGGAAACTCTAATCCAGGCCCACAATCTAATTGATATCCCTCCTCAAAACGGGAAGTATACATGGAGTAACAAAAGAACTGGCAACAACAACATTAAAGAGAGGTTAGACAGAATTCTTGTTCACGAAAGAATAGTAGCAAGCTTTCCCTCCATCAAAAGATAAATCATTCAAGCCTCTACCTCAGACCACAAGCCCGTGGTTTTGACTCTGGACAAGGGAAGAAATTTGGGGCCTCTCCCCTTCAAATATAATAAAGCCTGGGACTACAAAGAAGAATTTCGAAAACTTGTCCAAGAACAGTAGGCAAAGGAATTCGTTGGTTCTTCCCACTATACATGGGAAGCCAAACTAAAGTCTCTCAAAGCAGCCATCAAGTAGTGGGCAAGAGACAATGCAGCAGTCAAAAACAAAAAACGAATTGATCTCCATAAACAATTAGAACAATGGAATCAAGAAAAAGAGAACATACAATACACAGAGGAGGACCAAACCAAGGAAAAAGAAAGGAATTATACAGGGAAAACATAATGGAGGAAGAAGAACAATGGCAAAAATCAAGGTGTCTATGGCTCAGGGCTGGAGACAAAAATACCTCATTCTTCCACAACAGTCTAAAGCTCCGACGCGCTGGAAATCAAATAGACAAAATCATGGTAGAGGGGAAAGAGACCAGCGATCAAGAAGAAATCAAAGAGGCAGCTTACAGACATTTTAAATCCTTATTATCAGCAGACCCTCAGACTTTGGACAACATGGATTTTCTAAGGCCAATCGAGAAAAAAATCATTGATTGGCAAAACAAAGAACTGGACCAAGAGGTTTCAGAAGAGGAAATTAAGTTGGCAGCCTTCAGCATGCAGCAAGACAAGGCTCCGGGTCCTGATGGGTTCACTATGGCCTTCTACAGAAACCACTGGGACACAATAAAAAAATATTATATAAGGATGGTGAAAAATGTCTTCCAAAAACACAAGATGGGAGACAACACAAAATCCTCTCACCTTGCCCTCATCCCCAAGGACCTCAACCCCCTCTCCTTCGATCGCTTCCGTCTTATCTCCTTGTGCAATGTCTCTTACAAGATAGTCACCAAAATCCTTGCCAACAAACTCAAGAAACTCCTCCCCCACCTCATCTCAAAGAACCAAGGTGGTTTTGTCCCCCATAGACAAATCACGGACAATGTCATCTTGATTCAAGAGGCAATTCACAGCAATATCAGCAGGAAGGAAAGAGGCATGATCATTAAATTAGAAATGGAAAACACCTTTGACAGGGTCAACCATCACTTCTTGAGATAAGTCCTCAAAAAATTTGGGATCTCCAACAACTTTATCAGCATCATCATGGAGTGTATCACTCATCCCTGGACAGCTCCTCTAATTAATGGTAGACCAAGCAGCTACTTCAGAAGTTCAAGGGGTCTAAGGCAAGGCTGCCCTCTCTCCCCCTTCTTATACATTATAATGGCAGAAACTCTGAGCATGCATCAGGAAAAACTCCGCAAGCAAAAAGAGATTACAGGAATCAGTATAGAAAGAGGGATCAAAGAAATCAATCACTCCCTTTTTGCGGATGATACCCTTCTAATAGGGGGAGCCTCAAGCTTGATGGCAAAAAGATTCAAGAAAACTTTGGACACTTTTCTAACAGCATCAGAGGAAAACTAAATAAAAAAAAATGCAAGATATACACTTGGAATGTACCCTTGCAAATCATGCAAAGAATCTCCACGATCCTGGACATACCGGTGCAAAGAAATTGGAACTATTTCTCATACTTGGGTCTGCCCCTAGCAAAAGAAACAGTCAAGTCAAAAATTTGGGTAAAGCACATAGAAAAAATGAGACAAAAGCTTCAAAGCTGGGGGATGTCTTGGCTCAATTTGGCAGGAAGAACTACCCTCATCAAGGCCATTCTCTCCGCCCTCCCCATTTATCAGTATGTTGTAACCTTAGCTCCTGCAAGCACCCACAAACATATGGAAATAATAACAAAGCTTCCTATGGCAGGGAGGGAGACAAGACTCAAAAAAATTCAGCCTCATTAAATGGGATCAAGTCATTCTTCCATTCAAAAAAGGAGGTCTAGGTATTAAAATCCAAAGCCTCTCCAATAAAGCTATGGGATTCAAACTAATATGGAGAATGCTCATAGGGAAAGGCTCATGGTGGGTAGAGGTTATCAAAAGGAAGTATCTCAATGGCATGAATTCCAATGTTCTCTTTGAAACAATTGTGGAAAGACCGTGTACTCCTGTTTGCAAGCTCATCAAAAAAGTTCTCCCTCATTTTAGAAATCATGTTTCAAAAGTGTCGGCCAACGGAAAAGAGATAAACATTTGGTCTGACAGAATCATGGGAGCAAAGCCAAGGAACCTAATTCAAAGCCTCAGACCCCTCCAAACATGGATGAAAGCAAAAAACTTGAACTCTTTATATGACATCTCCCTTTGGGATCACAACAGCTGGCACGATTGGAAGGGCCTCTCCCCCCCAAACGATCTCAGGGATCTATGGATTGAGCTTAAGATATCCCTCTCAGGATCGGCTCCCACAAATAAAATGGCAGAGGACAGGTACGTCTGGGACCCTAATGGAGGGAAATTCATAGTCAAAGAAGGATACAAGCTCCTACAGGACACCACGGCTACTAACAAATGGAACCTTCACAAAGTTGCCTGGAAATTGGAATGCCTGCCAAAGATCGAGTTCTTTAATTGGACACTTCTCAAAGGTAAGATTCTCATTGTTGAGAACCTAAAAAAAAGAGGCATTCTTGGCCCCTCAATCTACTGTTTTTGTCGAGCTGAGGAGGAAAGCAGTCACCACCTCTTCTTTGAATGCCCCTTTGCTCAAAGTTGTTGGAAGCACATTATCAGCCCCCTGAGCATGGGAGGGACCTTCGACCAGCTTACCTCTTTACAAAAAAATTGGGAAAAATGCTACCCTTATCCAAAGAAAAATAAGATTCCCATTATCCGCCTGTGGAAATGCATCCCCTCTACTCTCAGCTGGAAAATTTGGCTTGCCCGAAATAACTGCATCTTCAATAATCAGAAGCCCAATCTAGCCCGCACCTTGGCAAAAACCACAGCTCTCATCTCTGAGTCTATAAGCACGAACGGTGTGTCCCAACCAGACCAAACCAGTTGGCACAAAACTGAGATCGAATGGTTTAACAAATTCTGTCTCAACTTTGACAAAAGAAAACACCCCCTTTCCAAAGCAGACAAGAGAAGGAACAATTGGAAGCATAGAGGCACCAAAGAGGAATTAAACCAATGGATTCTAGATCAAAAGCAACCTACCCTCCAGTTCGACAGAGCCTCCAAAAATAATCCGGGGAAAGCTGGGGCAAGGGGAGTCATAAGGGATCAGCATGGCAAAGTCCTGATTACTTATGAATGGGGCTTGGGTAAAATGTCCAACAACAAGGCCGAGGCTTACAGCCTTCTATTAGGCACAACCATCCTGAAGAGAATGAGCATACAAAGCCCAATCATCCTGGGAGAATCAGCTATCCTAATCGCAGCCATGGCAACAGGGGGCGAATTTAAACAAACAGCTCTCAACAACCTCAAGCTTCGGATCATGGAAAACATCAGCAACATAAGGGGCACCACCATCAAACATGTCATGAGAGGAAACAACTCAGAAGATGATTGTCACGCCAACAGGGGAACCAGCAGGCCAACTGGACAAGTCAGAGAAAATGAAAATATATATGACAAGCCTATTCTGTAGCCTGTTCTACTACACTCCAAACTTCCAGAACTCGGGTCACCTCAGCAATCATGCCCACCTCCTTGTGCCCTTCCCTAAGCTCCCCAATCCGCCAGCAGTCCTCATCTCCTGCACCATTGAACCCTTCAACATCTTGAAGCACGCAAGCAACACTCCCACTGCCAACCCAACTAGGTATGGGCTCATGCATCACCTGATCCTCACCGCCATATTCATGCAACAGTTAGGCAGATATCGCATCGAAATCCTCTCTGCCTGCAAAAAAATATCTGACCTGACCCTCAGATCACCCAAATCCTTGAGCCTCCTCTGCCTGAATCTCCTGATCAGCACCTCTCCCCTCTTTAAAATCAGCAGAGCTCCTTTCTCTTGGCACAGGTCGAACAGCACAAAGGATCGTTCCTCTACAATCTTCCTCTGGAGCAGATCAGCAGCAGAGGCTGCCTCTCGTTCGTCTGGGATTGGAGGCCGCCCTCCCTCTTCAGTGGTAATCTTTGGTATTATCAAGTTCCAATTTATTTTAAATACTAACCAGTTTATTTTTCATCTGTCTCAGCGCTCAATTACTTCAGTATACTCCCTCTCCCAGGCAACTATCAATATTCTCTTCCCTCCCCCTCTTCTAATATCCCTCTTGGCAGTCTCTTTCCCTCTTCCGAGCAGCGTTCTCGATCAGCTCTCCCCTCTTCCTTATTTCCTTCTACCCTCTGTTCATCGCTCTCCCAGCTTCTCCCCTCAACAACAACTTTGCAACGCTTCAAACAAGCAAGATCCTAAAATGGCTGACCATCAGGAAGAACGCGACCAAGCAACGAATCCATTGGAGTGAGTCATCACCAACAGCAACTGCACCTTGTGCAAAGCCCACTACTTCAGGATAGCAAGATTTGTAAAACACTTCAATGAACTTAAGGAGGACTTTCAAGCTGACAGCAGATCAAAAAGAAAAAAATTGGAGAAGCAGAAAGCAGAGATAGAGGCCCTCAAGGAAAAATGCAACCATATGGAGGAAACAATAGCTCACATCAAGTCAATAACTCAGAGCATGCAAGCAGAAGCCTCAACAAGGGCCAGCGCAAGAAAGGAACCTCAGCCCGATGACTATGTCAACCAACAGTAGCCTCAGGATATATGCATTGTAAATTTTGTCTGTTAGTAGGATCCTTCGTCTGGCAATATAGCCGTTATCTCTTTCAAACTGTTATCCGCAAGTTCACCAACAAGGATCAAGGGTCTACGCACCCATTTTGGATCCTTTCCTCTCTGTTTTACCTCTCATATGTAAGGACTTGCTCCATGAAGTTTTTATAATATATAAGTAACCGATCTTGTTAAAAAAAAAAAAAAAAATGTTTCTAGACATTCCTTGGTGTGAATCCAAGAAGTATGTTCCTTGAGAATCTTAAAAAATAAACCATTAATTTCCATTAACTAATTCACCAACATTAGGTTCAAAGAGAAGAATCCTTTGAATTAGGCCTAGATCAACTTAAGAGCATAATAACTAGATAAGGGATTCAATATTAAATATGTATAAGGCTACAACTAGGGAAACCGTGCCTAATAAACCAAGAATCTTCACTCAAACTTGCCTCTATTTTGATGGAAAGATAGGAAAACAATTCTTAAAAAAAGGCATGTAAAAAAGGGTTTCATCACTATTAATGAAGATGGGACCAAAACCCATGGATTTGAGCATCATAGGATGAATTATTGAAGTTCATTTTGACAAGCATGGTGCAAAATTATAATATCGAACCCATTCCATGCACTCCAAAATAGTAAGAATATTGTCTAGGTCACACCACCCTCGAATAAAACTTGTTTGCTCAAGGTGCATGATCTTGAGAAGAATCTACTTGATGTGTAGGATAAGTCTCTTGTCCAATTTTTTTAGGGTGGGTTAAGTAAAGTGATGAACCTCCAACTAGTATTCAACTCTATGTCCCTTGCCTTTGCAATGAACTTGATGGAGCCCTAATCTATTCCCACTCCTAAAGAGTGGTTTGAATGCATTTGTTATACACAAATGTAACATATATGGCCCAAAAAATCTAACATGCCTTTGTAGAATTTGCATGGAAATCCATTACACTAGGTACCTTCATCTAGGTTCGATCATTATATTATTTTTCATCCATATTGATGCTTTCAGAGTGGAAAAGTTGGAGTAATTATCTCATAGTACCATTTTTATTGGTGGGTCCCAATTTGGTGAATTGGGGTTTAAAACCTTCTAGAGAAAATTTGCAGCATTTAATGAAGTTTTTTGGGGTTCAAATAGTCTCACTTGTGTAAGAATCCCTGATGATATTATGAAAATACCTTTTCAAGGTGAAAGAAATACCTCAAACAGAGTCTATATGCAAAAGTTATTCCAATTGGAAGTTGAACTTCATGTTTTGTCCACCATGATTTCAGAGGATTCCATGTAAACCCCATTACTCATGGAAAAGGCGCTAGCCACATGACCACGATGAGTAAGAATCTAAAAGAGTTAAGTTTTAACTCATATTGAGGGTTGAATGGGCCAAATTTAACCCTTAGTTGGCTATTGAGCTATGTGATAATTGAGCCACCAATTAGAAAAGGGGTTTGATTCTATTCTAGTGCATTTTGTTCCCTATGAGAGAAAAGTAGCTGAGAGAGGATATGGAGAGGGAGAAATAAAGGGGGTTCATGTTATTTATCAGCCCATGGGCCACATGCCTCACTCTCTTTTATTTGCAACATTTTCAGTCAAAGAAAGAGAGAGCAGAGTGACCTCACCTTTTAGTTGGTTTTCTCTTGAAAGGGTTTCCCAGGTCATATATTGGTGTTATTGTGGTTTGTGAGTTAAATTGTTTTTATCTATTCTCTATTTTAAACATATTTATATATTGCATGCATAACAAAAATAATAACTTAGTAAAGCCATAAAACCTACATAAAATTTACACTCATAACATAGATTTCACATTGCAATATATAAATATATTTTTATCGGAATTATTATAACAAATTGTCCAGTGGAATATCCACGACGGTTTATGGAGCATGCCTCATTATCATCTTCCATTTCATGTAGGGATGTCAGGATCTCATCAATATATGGAGCTAGGTCACATGTGCTCTTTACTCCTTAAATACTAAGCACGGGATTAAGTCTAGACACTTATACATGTTTTAGCCCTCTCCTCACTAAGACTGTAAGTTCAAAACACTAGTATGTTTTTTTCCTCGACGAAAAAATCATAAATTTAATTAATAAATACATTTTGTAGATGTAATAATATCCACTCAAAAGACCTTATAGGTCCCCATAAAAATAAAAAATATCAATAAAACGTCTATCCCACATGTGCATACATTCAAGATCCCCTCATAAAGTAGGAAAAACAAAAATCATGCATTATAATAGACCAATCTAATTTTTTGAGAGGTTTTTATAGTGATTACATATATATGTCAATATGCATAGTCCATCATAGAGTCTATACCTCAGATAGAAAAAAAAAAAAAAAAAAAAAAAAAAAAAAAAAAAAAAAAAAAAAAAAAAAAAAAAAAAAAAAGAAGAAGAAGTGTGAGTTATGATCATGATTGTTCTTGTTTCAAACCCTCTATAAAGGGCATGTTGTGGTATTCAAAAAGACGTATCCCCTATCCATTTTGTGTGCATGCATAAAATATCTTCAAGATCCCCTCATAAAGTAGAAAAAATAAAAATCATGCATTATAATAGACTAATCTAATTTTTTGAGAGGTTGTTATAGTGATTACATATATATGTCAATATGCATAGTCCATCATAGAGTCTATACCTTGATAGAAATAAAAAATAAATAAAAGTGTGAGTTATGATCATGATTGTTCTTGTTTCAGACCCTCTATAAAGGGCATGTTGTGGTATTCAAAAAGACGTATCCCCTATCCATTTTGTGATCTTCCATGTACCCATATCTTGTAGAGTGCCAGCTTTAGAAAGGGTGTCAATTGTTGCATTTTTCTCCCTGTAGATATGATGACATGAAATTTTGTCAAATGCATGTTTATGATGAAAAATATCTTCTAAGATGGGAGCCAATGTGTGCATATGACATCTTTGAACATTGTTGAACCAATTAATGATAATCAAAGAATCATCAAATATCTAAATATGCCAAACATTTTTCTCAATAGCGAATATAAGGAGGAGCTTAAGTCTAAGAATTTCAACATAGTTATTTGATGTTTTGTCTAGTCCACTATGTAAGTTGAAGTAATTATTTTCTTGACAATAAATAACAACCCATCCTCCAGAATCACCCTCTTGAGAGGAGGCCCCTCAAAGTAAGCCTAGGGGATGGATTGATCAATATCTTCAATGGTGATGCTACACATGTAGTGCCCACTCTAGTTTCCTGGCCTTAATATGACACTATCTTAGGCACTTTATTCTTTGAGGACCTCGGGTTGAGGATCCAGACGCATGACACTATTATTAGCGATTGAGATATTCGTGGTTATGATGTTTATAAATGCTTTCCTTTGATATTATGGTAGCATGAATGGTTATGTATCTTATGTATCAGTATTCCAATGATTGCAACATTAAATAGCTAAGTTTAGTATTTAAATTTATGATGAGGGTAGTAAAGAATATGTATGTGCTCTACTAAAAGTATAAAGTGGATAAATTTGATAGATTGGTATATTTCTATGATGTTACGATGTTGATGACTTAATAAATATGTATGTTTCCATTGATGATTAATGATGATAGCCATGAGGGATGTGTACCCTATGTTACCTACTTTTGTTAGTTCAGGCTTACAATAGACAATGATGTGAATCACCAGGAATTGTTAAGGATGTTATTATGATAATGAATAACAGTGAGAAACCTTGTTACTAATGATTATTGAGTATGGCAGGAAACAATCAGAGGCGCTCGCATATGACATGTTGATGACACCTGGTTTGATGAAAATTCATATTATTTTATCTTTTAAAGTCTAAGTCGATATTGAAATCTGCCATATATGTTTAACTATATTCTGATGATATGTTAATGGTTACAGGCACAGATTTATTGCTTGACCGAATGACTCACATATGGGTGATGGGGTTGTACAGGTGGATGGAACTACATGGGAGGGGTGGGACAGAGTCCCTAATCTCACCCACTAGCACTCCCACCGTGACTTGGGCTGGAAGGGTTGAAACACCTTTGCCTTGAAGATCACGATGCCATGAGGGCAGGTCCCAAAGTTGGGTCACTCATAAGGAGTTTACTGGGGGGCACGCATCAAGGCGGATTCCTTGATCCCTGGCACCATTAGTCTCACTATAGCAGGCAACATAAGAGATGATAGTGGTCTATGACATTGCATGATATTTTCCCCTCGTAGTCACTAGATGCTTGAAGGGCAAGTG